>CM042083.1:10633592-10717378 GCA_023509865.1 Trypoxylus dichotomus | reverse complement strand
TTGATTCTCTTTCTTTTTCCCCCTCCCCCTTCTGGCTTTCTTTCCTGTCACCTTTCTTTCTATTCCACCCCCCCTTTCATTCTTCTTTCTTTATATCTCTTTTTCTTCTAATTTTTCTTTCTACGCTTATTCTTATTTGTTTTATATATATCTCATCATGACACGGTCCAATTCCGAAGTAGTTCGTTTATTACTGTTGGTCTTTTTTTGACATTTATTAATTAATATTTTACATATAGTTATTTAGTTGGTGTTTCATCCATTCAGATTCAGAAGAACAATGTATATGTGTAAGAGATTCTATAATCTACAATCTTATCTAAAGAGACTATATAACCATTTCCAGCTTCGAAAGGTGTCGTAAAACTTGTTAGTTCTTCTCCCCAAAATGGTATAAACCTCTCAATTCTCATAAAACGCTGGGTTAAGGTTCCTACGTCACGTACCCCATAATCTCTACCCACCTGCATTTAAAAAGACAGTACTTAATGCTGTGCATGCGCATTTATCAACCTTTTAAAATACATACCGTCATTAATCTGTAATACACATGCAAGGCGTACTCAGACGGTATATAAAGGCAATACCCTGGTTCCCCGGTGTGTGTAAACGACATTACCATAACATCAGAAGCATATCCGACATTTACCTTTTTGTACGAAAAAGGTGCTAATGCCATATTGGTATTGGAAAGTTCATTAATCAATTCAGCCGCTTTAGGACCGACAACGTTTATCACAGTATACATTGACGTCACATCGTTTAAATCTACCATAGATTTAGACGGTAAGTGATTCTTGATCCACTCATATACACGGGTTTGTTGACTTGTTGGTGATACCATAAAATAGCTGCAAATGTAAATAAGATAACGGCTATGAATCAAGTTAAAAGGGAAAGGGGCAAATAAAGAGGTAAGAATTGAATTTTGCAAGTTCTGTTGATGAGCTGTGATGAAAGAAATGATTAGGAGAAAAACCGATCTTCAACTTAGGCATAAGTGGGGGTAAATCGTACCTTTTCTCAGATTGTCGGACAAGCATACAATCGTTTTCATAACCACCCCGTTCATTTTGCATCCCGGTATGAACAATACCACCAACGGGTATATCCACTTCGTTGGAACATAGTAATTGCAAATAATGTACTACATCCATATTGTCTGACTTGAATTAAAAGTACAAAAAGAAATTTGATAACAAGTAGAAGTGTTTTCGTTTTATTTTTTGTTTGGTAGGATACTGTTATATAATTAGTTATTGATTCATTATTGCTTTAACACAGATAGAAAAATTTGTTAAAAGAGGATTTTGGTATTTACTGCGGATATTTCGTTATGCGTTTATTTTAATAAGTGGAAATACTTTAGTAACACATTTGTAGGCATGCTCGAAATGTTCAAAATATTTACCTTTATTTCAATTTTAGAAAAGGATGACATATCTATAATACCTACTCCTCTCTGCAAGCTAAGAATTCTTCTCTCATATAGTCAAGGAATTTTGGTTTATAGAAACTACCAGGTGGCATTTTTGGTTGCTTCTCACCTGCTAAAAATTGAACACATCAAAGGGCTCCAATAAAGAATTACACAAATATTTTAAGTACTGTGAAGTTTGAGCTTACTTTTGTAACTTGAATCGAAATATAAAGCTCTCTCATACGCCATTTTGATCCGAAGACAGCACCATGGGTTTCTAGCACGCTATACAATGGAGAACACCTTAATTCCCTTGCGTACTTATATTCACATTGATGTGGATATAGAATAGAATAATTCCTTTAATAAAACGCTTGTAATTTTCTATAGGTTACAAGTTTTTACATTTACCTGCCTACAATTTCTTTAATTCTCTGTTCTAGATATTGTCTACTGTTATGTACATCCAAAAACCTTTGTATTTGAAATGGAAGTAGATCTTGCGTAGGTTGACCTTCAATTATCCACTCGGCTACTGCTTTACCTATACCACCAGCACCCTAGAGAGTGAGAATAATATAGAAATTATATTTTTTCCTCATCGTGTAAAGCAGGATACCTGCAAAGAGTTACCATTCATTCCACACGCTACAAAATAGTTACTGACTGATGGAGTTTCTGTACCATATAATATCACGATGTGATAATGGCTTGAATAAACCTAATGTTCCTGATCCGAAATGGGATGTACCACTGCCGATTTTATTTTGCTCCAATACGATAACATCTTTCCAACCATTCTCGGATAGGTGATATGCTACAGAGTTAGCAACTACACCTGCTCCAACTATAATTACACGCGCTTGGGAAGGTAAAGTTGCTGTGCTTAAACATTTTCTATCTAGTAAAAAGCTTGCATTTTTAGAAATCAATTTAATTGAAGTAGTGATACCAGCAGCATTGCACGTTCTAAGGAACATTCTATACTTTCTCTTATAACATATAAATTTACTTTCCTAATCCATCCATGTTTCTTTAAACATTTTTATAATTATTTGGACATATCGCCAGTGTTGTGTTATTTTTAACACAAAACAGGAATACAACTTAAATGCATATTAATTCCCCAAAACCAAAATGAATGAAGGACGTTTTGATTAAATTTTAATTCTATTTTATTTGGTTTTCGTATTTATTGATTTCTTTAATTTAAAAATAAAGAGGTAGGTTAAGCTTGTAAATCAATACGGATACAAACACGACAAAAAATATAATTAAACTTCTTAACGAAAGAAGGACTTCATTTAATAGATTTTGATAATATTCAATTTATTTTAATATCACCTTTTTCAATTTAAATTTTGAATTTCAAAAATTTTAAATTAAAGAACTGCGCCCTCTGTAATCAAAGTGCCGAACTATACAAGTGTCGGTAACTGTCGATTACAGTTTCATTATCCGTTTTGCCAATTCAAATTACCGATTACTATTGTTATTCGTTTTTTATAGACAGTAAATACAAGACATATTAAGCATGTAAAAACACATTTCAAATATACTCTATTTTTAATTCGGACAAATACGTGTTTACGCAATGGAATTTTTCAAAGCTACTTCTTGGCGGCAATTTTATAACTAGCTTGGATGATGTATAAGTTGTAGTTACTCAATTAATTGCGTATTCATTGCAAAAGTAAATAATGAATTAATTAAATGTAGAAAACACTACAGAATAATATTTATCGATCAAATACATAACATATTCCTGTCTTTTTCAATGGCGGCCAGCAAAATATCAAATATCCGTAGTGTAATTCTTGCTAAATTATAAGTATAGCGACAGAAAACTTTAATTATGGCGCCATCTGTGACTAAGACGTCAAAATTACTTCCGACAGAAATAAACGCGCCCTATTCAAATCGAACTCTTCCTGTGTGCATTTCTGAGATATACATAAATTCAACAATGAATATTTCTAGTCTTAATATTCACGTTGAATGTCTAAATATACTCTTAGTGATCAATGCGTTTCCTGAAAAGAAAGTACACAAAACGGAAAAGAAATGAAGACATGATTAATTATATTTATAAGTTTTAATAAAGGTCAATCATAAATACAAGTTATACTACTTAGAATAAAATTTACATTAGACAATTTTCAGACTTTTCTCGAATGAAAACGAATGAAGAAGAAAAAGAAACGGAAGTAGATATCAAGATGTTAATTGTGGGTCAAAACACGTAAGCATAAAAGAAAAACAGCTAAGATTTGATGACCTGCAGTTGCTTGAAAGTTATTGTATTACTTTTTGAACGATTTCTATAAACATTTTACAATGAGTTATAATTATTTCTCCTCACGAACTTCCCAATATTTAAAGTATAACTATATTGTTCTGCTATAGATAAAGGCTGTATCCATACTTCGGCCAATTTATTCTACACATATAAATTTCAATTTGGAAGTTATAAAAACTGGTACAGCATTTAAGTTTAATAGAGCAATATTTGAACATGTAATGATATTTGTACAAAAGATTAAGAACCACTGGTATACAGTTTTGCAGTGCTCTTGTAAGTGTTTCAAACTAATATCACTGTCGCATGTTGTAAAGTCCTTTTTTGTAAACTTTATGAATTTCAGTCTTTTTTAATACGCTCATTTGTTTTGATCCAGAAGTAAGATTTTGACATCCACTAACGAACGTTATCCGATTTCCTACAAAACAAAAAAGAAAGAGAGAAAGAATTACAATAAATTACGTTATGAATTACAAAAATTGAGCTATTATTTCGAATTTCCTTATGTTATTAATATTATGCATGTATTCTCTCGTAAACGGAGATAGATATTGTGGTATTTTGTTCATGATTGTAAAATATAATTTTATCGCGTTTTTTTTTTTTTTTCATTTTTTTTATTAGACAGTACAGAATTGAAGGCACTGTTACAAACCCAACTTTCTTTTATCTGTTGTCTCTTATGCGTAAATGTTAATTTGGTTTGGTAAGGCAGTATCACAATAAAGGCAGTGACTAACAAACATCTTTTTACGTCCTGACCTTGCTGCCAAACATACAGAAAGGTCCTAAAATATTCCCCTCCCCCGCAAACTTGTGCACAACTGTTACCAGACATTAGAAAAGAATCCTTTTAAATCAAGCTCTAATGTCATTAATGCTTTAAATCAATTTCTTATGTTACCGGAAGTAATTAATGCCAACTAACGGATCTGTTTTAATGTAGAGTTGGCTAGAAAAAAAAATTCATCAAACTGTATTCAGTTGTCAAATTGTCAATATAATTCATATCTTAAGTTTATATAAAAAACTCAGTTGTTAAAAAACAATAAATAATAAGAATACTTTCCTAAAATTAAGATTTGAATGTTATTGAGGGATTGACTAACTGCACGAAAGACTCTTATTTCGTCCACAAACCGAACACCCAGACTTGTATTTGCTAAAGACCACCTCGAGTGGGTAGTCCAAAAATAGAAAACTGTATTGTTTTCTGATCAATCTAAATATAAATTAAAAGATTCCGATGGAATGAGACGAGTAAAAAGACTAAAAGGACACCGATTGAATCCTAAATATTGTATCGCAATTACCAAGTATTGCGGAGGAAATGTTATAGTGTGGGGATGCTTTTCTAGACAAGGAATCGGACCTATCCACCGAATACAAAGAGAGTATAATGGATCGCCATATATAGACTGGAATTTTAAAAAATGTAATGTTGCCATATACTGAATACAAAAAAAAAAAAATTGCGGTTCAAGCACGACAATGATGCGAAGCATACATGTCAACATTGTAAAACTTGACTACAGCAAAAGGGTATAGACGTTTTAAAATGGCTTGCCCAATTCCCCGATTTCAATCCAATTGAGAACTTATGGGAGATTGTAAATATGAAAATTAATAAAGAAAATTCTACAACAAAAGTGGCATCATTTGAAATTGATCTAAAAAATGTGCAGCTGGTATATAAAGTAAAGAGTTTTCTATAAAATATTAAAAAGAAAAAAACTAAAATTTCGGACTCTTAATCTGGGGGTGGTTTAGTTTTATCCACTCAATTTTGAAATACTATGTACACTTTCCGTTTGCGCTGTTTATATTAACGCTGTTAAATTTGTTAGGTTTTGATAATAGTGAAATAAGTACACAAAAAAAAACAAATATATTTAAATTTTTGTTGTTTCGTTTAAAAATTTAGGGTTAAATACAATCGTGTAAGGGTGGTGCTTTGATGTTGGCCAATGCTGTATATTAGTTCTATAGTAAAGTTGGCATCACTCCCATTTATATTCACAATTTAGTTTAAGAAGAGTTATGTATTTTATCCAATAGCGCTATATACACAGTGGTTAATGTTAGAAAGTTAGCAGGAGGGAAGTTGGATACTTTAGGATCTTACTGTAAAAAAAATCCATTTATAGTACATATACGTTTCAACTTATTACACACAAATAAATTAAAAAAAAAAGTAAATGAATATGAATTCAAATAAGATAAGAAAAACGGTTCATCAAGTTAAGAAAATAAAAAAATAACATGATATGATTATCTATACGTTCTGGCAGTGATATGACGGTCAAAATTTACTTTATACGATGCTAGTACTTCTTACTCTCGCAAACTAATCAAGTGACACCAACGTACCTCTAATTTAGTAAGTAAGGAAATGAAGGGATTGCATGATTAAATTGGCTAACTGATTTGTTTCGATTAGTTTGCGGCAATTTAATACTAACTTTCTACGATTCACTTAAATAGTTAAAGAGATTAATAGAGAAAAAAAAAAATTACAAAGTTTGTATCTCCGTACAAATTTTTGCAACAAGTGAAATAAATATATTTGCTTAATATATATGTAAATATACATACACGTGTTTACTGTATTCAAAGCTATTTTGTTGGTTTGGTGTTACAGTTTGTTATTGCTAGAGTTGATGGATTTTTTCTCTCAATTAAAACACTATTGGATGATCCATTTATAATTACATCCAATAATCACATTGTTGGTGACAGAGAATAGATAGCTTTGGACACATTGTATAGTTTCTTTTAATAGAATAATAATTAATATATTAGAAATTAAGACGAAATATATACACTTTTGGAAATGGTAAAAATTATACTATGAGATCACCGTTATAGGTCTCGTCAAAAACTCCTAACTGATCTACAAGATACTATTGACGATTTTTGTTTTGTTTCATATTTACAATTCATATGTATAAATTATATACACCTTAGCTTAGTATATCACTCGAATACTCATTTACAAAGGTTGTTAAATAACAATATATAAGCAATGCAAGACAAAAAAATATTATAATTTACAGTTGTACATCAGTTACAAAGTGGCAGTGATAGCTGAGTCTCCAGTTTGCGTTCGCCCATTCGGATTATATCGGCCATTATTACGATGGCAAACGATATACCTCGGCGCCCGTTGATATTACTGGATGTAAGATGAAATTATCATATACATCCATTAAATCTTCCATGCTATATTCTTCCAGGCACACGAATCCCTCTAGATTTGGTGACTGTTTTCAGCGCATTCCATACAGTGGACGACGTGTCGTTTCTCTTGTTCACGTATGAAAAGAATATTAAATACTTCGATCTGGAATAGATACAGAATTCATGTATTTACTTCCGGTTCAGATGGATGATAAATACTCACTTCGCATTGTCCACAATAGTGTGAGGCTTCATTCTTACCCCTTCCGTGGAATTTGACGTCTACATTTTTATGACGTACAAATTCCAAGATCATTGAGCATTGGCGCAGTGTTCTTAGTAAACATTTCCTAAAACAAAGACGATGTTAAACTGCCCACTTGCTATGTTGTATCTAGTAGTCTCGGTAAAAAGGGACAAGTTTCAGTGCAATGCGGAGAACAATCTGGAAGGCTGAATATCAAACCAAGGTTGTTCAGTATCATTCGACTCGTCGATTCCAAAGCTTGACAGCACACACAAACTTAGAAAATCACGCAATTAGGTACGTTACGGAAACGACCACGTTGTTCTGCGCACACCACTGTAACTTGCCCCACTTTGTCGATGCTATACAATATTCCAAAGAGAGAGACAAATTTCTGAACAGATCCAAATGATAGTTACTAGACCGCATAAAATTTCACAAATTTATAGGTTGTAATTTGGGCTGGGAGTCAGTTCAGAATTTTGTCTCTCTAGTATGTAGCACACTTACTTTATGAAAGCGAATAGTTTAGGGTCAGAAACTTTAATATTCCGCGCTAAATTCCAAGATAAATGAAGCATGGGTACAATCGATTTATAGCTTTGTAGCTTATTCCATTCATACCGTTCGATTGCGAGTTGGTATTGCCTGGCGGTTAGAGGGCCAACATTCCACGCAATGTTGTTACACCAACCGACAGCTTGAACCCAATGCACGCAACCGGCGTTTACCCAGACCAAATCGCCGGGCCTTTGCGTAAATCTGTATACAGGAATATTGTTGTTATATAAGTCCTCTAGGACTGGCCACCAAGACCCGTGTAAATAATTAATTTGGTTTTTCTCACATAATGAGCATATCGCGCCCCAATAAGCGTCCGGAACTGCGAACCATTCGCAATCTCCCGGTCCAATATTTATGTTTATTGAACAGAAGTTGTTATTTTCTTGATGGCCCGGCGTCCGGCTACCTGGAACCTACAAATTAACAATTGACATAAGCCTGAATTAGCAACCCATTAAACCTTTTCCATACCTTCATATATAATTGTACTGTATTCATACCCAATATAACATGACCTACATGTGACAGCATATTTCCAGCTGACACGACACGAGCAAAAGCAGGTAACTTCATTAATTCTTGTAATTGAGGTCTCCACTTACGTTCATCAGATAAGTCTACGTTTGTACCAAACCTAGATTCATATAAAATGATTCATTATAAGGAAAATATATCTTAGAAAAAAATAAAGAACCTACTTGAGGGTTTTCTGCGGGTTGCAATTTCTTACATTACTAGAAGGTGGCACTGTTGGTAAATTTTTATTTTTACGTCGAACAAAATTTGATGAATCCTTTGAATCCGAATCTGATAGGCTATATCCTGCACCAGTCGCTTTATCTCTTTCTTCCTGCAATTAAAAATTAAATATTTTCAATAATTCATACACCCTTAAGTCCAGCAAATAAGCAACACTTAATAACAGCAACGTTTATACTATTTTAATCCCGAATCACACCATATGAATGTAACCTACCCCATCTAGAGGAGAATTTTTAAAGTTTCGTTGCTTTATATTTCAATGTGAAATCTAAAATCAAAAATACGGCTCGATATACACAAACAATTACGATTTTCCTTCAACTTCTTCAACATTTGAATTCAGTCTTTTAAATCCGCCAAAAATAAAAATACGACAACAGGAGAAAGAAAATGTAACAATTTAATGATGGCGTGTTATAAATCATAATTACTATAATTAAAAATAGCCAAATCTAATTACATTTTAACTTAACATTAATTAATTCACATAAAAATACCGAAATGCTAGGAGGATTCGAATACATACATAGAAAATATAATTTATTCAAAGAAAAATCAATATAGAGAAAAGGGCGCGAATATTTAAATTTACCGCGTAAAAATTCAAGGCCGCCTTAATTACAGAAGCCGTATATGATATTATTTAACGTCGATTTTTTCTTATTATACTTATTTATAAACGTAAAACTAAAAAATACGGAATTATATGGAATTATAAACGTAATACGTGCAGCAGCTATAATTATATATTACGTATAACTGAATTAGGTTTTAAGATTCGTGCGCATGTTGGCAGCACATAAACAACGAAAAGAACAAAACCTCACCATTTCCTTTCGTTTTCCGTTAGAGCACGTCGGTGGAAGTCTTCGCTTACCGTAAGTGATTTATTTAATTAACTAATTTTCTTTTAATAATTTAATAATTAATAATTCTATTTTAATAAAATAAAGTAGAAATAATTCCAACTCTTTAGAAATATTTACATTTCTAACAATTAATAACGATATTTCCAAAATTTCCTGTCCCAAAAGTTATTATGTGTTGTATACATTGATATATCTGGCCTATTTTATTGAATATAAAGATAAATAAAGTTATATACACGCATTTTGAATAAAAAACCAACTGCATTCACAGATTTCCCTATATTTTTCTTATCGGTAGGTTCTGTATATTTAGTGTTACGTTGGAGTGTGATTGCTTGCGATATTTATAAACGTAAAACTAAAAAAACGGAATTATATGGAATTATAAACGTAATACGTGCAGCAGCTATAATTATATATTACGTATAACTGAATTAGGTTTTAAAATTCGTGCGCATGTTGGTAGCACATAAACAACTAAAAGAATAAACGCCCACCATTTTGTTTCGTTTTCCGTTAGAGAACGCGGGTGGTAGTTTTCGCTTACCGTAAGTGATTTATTTAATTAACTAATTTTCTTTTAATAATTTAATAATTAATAATTCTATTGTAATAAAATAAAGTAGAAATAATTCCAACTCTTTAGAAATATTTACATTTCTAACAATTAATAACGATATTTCCAAAATTTCCTGTCCCAAAAGTTATTATGTGTTATATACATTGATATATCTGGTCTATTTTATTGAATATAAAGATAAATAAAGTTATATACACGTATTTTGAATAAAAAACCAACTGCCTTCACACATTTCCCTATATTTTTCTTATCGGTAGGTCCTGTATATTTAGTGTTACGTTGGAGTGTGATTGCCTGCGATAAGATGGCTAACCCTATTATCTTCAAACACATCGATACTTTAAAGCAGGCTTGGCAAGACGTGGATGAGTCAACGAAGTTCGAGATGCTTCAAGTGCATTATGCAGAACTATTCGATTACTTCCGGAAGCAAGAAATGTTCTATGCCATTGGAACTCGAGACCTTGCAGCTGCGATTACTGATAAAAACAATTTACTGCGCGAACTTGGTATGCAGGATGGGAAGAAGCATGAACTCTTTGCCACCTACAATAGAGTTCGGGTAAATATACATTCACTTTGTTAATGTGTAGTCTCCGATGAAAGATTTAAGCTTCCGTAAACCTATACAATTGTATTCGAACATGTAAAAGCTACTTTAGATAGAATCGATAGAATAGAACATGTGTTTGCTGCATATAAACGAAAATTCCTGTTAGATATTTCTTTTTTGGTATTAAGAATTTTTCTTCTTCAATATTTTAGTTGTATTTAGTTGTGTTGTGCATATGCATAAATTGATCAATTGTTAATTTGGCCATCTTATAATTATTTCAAATTTAATATAGAAACAAAATCAAATACAGGGTGATTCACAAAAACCATCAGAAAATTTAAATGGGTGAAACACTTGCTGAATAGAAATTGATTCTGAATCAAAAATATACTAAAGTTTCATGGTAACTGAGAAATTACCCATTTTGGCTCAAAACTTTAGTATAGCATTTAGTAGTAACGACTAACTATAACAACACGCTAAAACAGTAAAAACAGAAATCAATAATAATATATCAATGCTAAATCAATAAAGTTATCACGAATTCTTTATGCATAAGAGTTCTTATGCGAGTCTACAAATACCTCATCAACTCTTTTATGAAGATGTAATGAATCAGCAGAAATACGGTAACAAAAATTCTATCGTACGTCTGCTTCGAAAAATCCGAAAATTTTCAACAAAATTTCATAAAGGACCTAATATCAATGTTATTTATTTAAAAGTAATTATATTATCTTTTAGTAGAGTTAACATTTTACAGGGTGTCCGAACTAATATATTCTTAGGATACTCTTACAGAATCAAAACCAAAATTTAAACAACCATTATTACCTTTCCGATCATTTAATGGCTTTTTGATGATTTATATGATTATTGATTGCATTTTTCTTGATAAAAACGAATCCGTAGAATCGATTGTCGCAGGCCCCAATCACGACGTTATGTTTGAATATTTCATAATGCTAATTATAATTTATTCAATACTTTTACATCTACATATACACTAGGGTGACAGAATAAAATAGACACTTATTAATTAAAAAAAAGATTCTATTCTCGTTATATGTACAAAATATTTTAAAATTTTTAAATTAGACTAATATTTTGTCGATCCACCTTTACTTGCGTGAAGTGCTGCGAGTCGTCGTGGCATAGAATCTATTAAGTGATTAATGGTGTCTTCTGGAATATTTAACCACTCTTCTGTAACAGCTGCCACGGATTCTTCCTTATTGCTGGGTTTTCGGGGTCGTTTCTGCCATATTTGTCTGGATTATGTGCCGAACATTCTCTATCGGATTCATGTCTGGTGATTGGCCTGGCCATGGTAAAATCCGAATCCCCTGTTCCTCTTTCCATGTGGTTGTTGTTCTTGCTTTGTGGCAGGGTGCTCGATCCTCCATAAAAGTGGCGTCTTCTTTAGATAAAATGGCGTTGTCGAATATCGGTAGTAGTCCTTCTGTTAATATTTGGATATATTTTGCCGCATTTATATTTCCGTCGCAGATTACTAATTGCGATCTTCCACTATACCATATCGCGCCCCACACCATGATGTTCACACCGCCGTATTTCACCGTCTGATGCAAAAATATGTCGTCCAGTTGTTGTGACGAACGTCTCCATACCCACTATCCACTATCACTGAATTGGCAGTATCTGCTTTCGTCTGAAAAAATGACAGACCGCCAAAACTCTTCGGGCTTCGTTCGCATTTCGATTGCCCAAGCCATTCGGCGCCGTTTTTGAAACGCCGTAAGGAGAGGTTGTTTCTTTGCCACCCTTTTATACACCCCCGCACTGTGGAGGTATCGCAGAACGGTGCGCTGACTTTTCCGTGAAATTGCCGCAAGTTCAGCTGTACTTTTTCGCGATTCTCTTTAACACTTCGCGCACAAGCACCCTTTTACTTCTTTCAGAAGGTCCGGCACGACCTGGTCTCGGCTCCAAATTTACTTATTTCACGTTGCGAAGCGACGCGTTCACTCTGGCCAACGATGCGACCCCGGTGAAGTCGCTAATGTTACTCGAACCTTGTAAGCGAGGCATAGTTGTAACGATACTAAACTATGACGAATTCCTTCCGATACATCTACCCCTACCCTAATGACAAGAGAAAGTTCTTAATTCGTTCTTAGAATTTAGCTGTTTATATATTTATACGGCTTTACCTGGTGTCTATTTTATTCTGTCACCCTAGTGTATGTATGTAATAAGTGCAAAAACCGAAAACAAAAAGGAAAAACAGATATAAATTTGTAGAAACACGAACGAATGCTAATTATTCACGAATATTAAAAGAACTATTATTAAAGCAAGTAATAAATTAAAATAATATGCCGGTTGCATTTTTATTGATAGAAACGAATCTGTAGAATCGATTGCCGTAGACTTCAATCAATTTTTAAACAAATCTTACGTTTGGATATTATATAATAATAATTTGTTAATTACTTGTACATCTGTGTATAACTTATTACGTCTAAGTTTGGTCCTGTGAATCTGAAATAAACCCTAAACAAAAATAAATTGTAAATTGTGCATCATAGCTAGCACCCTTTAGCGAGACACCATCTGGGAATCGCTGTTTTAGTAAATACATTTTATAGCTTTCTTGTGATAAAGAGAGTATATCATATTTCCCAAGAAGCTAAGTTTTTAATGCTGTGTTGTGTTCTAATTTTAGGAGGAGAGCTTTACTCAAATTCGTGAAGCAAAAGAGAAGTGTAAAATTTCCATGGAGAAATTAGAGGCGGAACTATTACAAATGAGAAAAACAGTGGCCACAACAAACCTTGAAAATCTCCAATTAGTTGATAGAAATAAACAGTTACGTACGTGTTTAGAGAAGGTTAAAGAGCTCGTAAGGTGTGCCAAAGATAAAGTCAAAAGTATTTTCGTTGGCGCTAATACCAATAGATATAGTAATGCGCATTATGCTAGAGACCTTCAAAACGCCTTGGACATGAAGATAGAGATTCCTGGTGAAATGGAGAATTCCGAACAGGAACGTGAGCAGATTAATAGCATAGAGAAAGGTGGTGGGCGCAATAGACCTGCATCAACAAATGAGTCCGAAGCTAAAAAGTGTAAATCACAAGTGGATGAAAACAAATCATTCGAACAACTCGCAAAAGATGCGTGTCATTGGCGTAGTAGCTGTTTTGAATTACTGATAAAGATTCAGAGCTTAGAAGTTGAGATTAGAAAGCGAGAAAGGGTTGTAGAAGAAGGAACGAGAAGAGAGCAAAAATTGATGGGCATTTGCCGCCAGTTACAAGCAGATCACAGAACATACTTGGATGCTTTACGAGAATTAAGTAAGAACCTAATTCACAAGTATATTAATTCCAATAATATTAACGCGGGGGTACTTATGCCTGTTACAACAAGCATAACTCAGAATGATCTAAAAGATTCCGACAAGCTTCAAGCGCAACCGAAACATCGTGTTAACGGCGGTAAAAACAACAAAAAAATGCGCAAACGTAAGTTGAAGCAACTCCAAAAGAATCGTGATAAACGAGTTAAAGATGGAAATTTAACCCAGCCACAACTGACTAAAGAAGATCGAGAAGAGGTTGATAGGGTATTTGCGCTTATGCATACGATGGGACCGCCTCCTCTCATAAAAATTTGCGACGAACCTATTGATTCGAAATCATCATTAACGAAAGATCCGCAACCATCTACAGCAACTGCAGAGATTGAAAAAATTTCAAGACTAATGAATGAACCGTGCGTTAGTTTTTCCGAAGATGATAGTGTTGAAAGATTCTGGTATGAACCGGCGGACATGTCTGAGGAGAAGATCCGGTTTTTCATTTCGAAGAAGT
This sequence comes from Trypoxylus dichotomus, assembly GCA_023509865.1. Lineage (NCBI taxonomy): Eukaryota > Metazoa > Arthropoda > Insecta > Coleoptera > Scarabaeidae > Trypoxylus > Trypoxylus dichotomus. The sequence continues at coordinate 10,703,059 of CM042083.1, read as the reverse complement.
AATACAGAATTTGGTAATATCGTCAAGTGACTGTGAAAACGATGTTGAAGAGGACGACGAAGAAGGTGAATAGGTTTTTTTTTTTTCGTTTAATGTAATTTAATATACTAATTTTGAATAGTTTGATATATAATTTTTTTTTTAATTTTTGAATGATTTGCAAGGATAGCTTCTCAGGTGTCGAATTCAAATCTTATTGAAACTTGGTAAGCATGTAGCGTATGTCGAGACTTGAAAATAAAATTTCTTTGCAATTCACTTTGATGGGGTGATACACCCCTTCGAAAATTCACAGACTTTCAGTTTTCTCGATTTAGTCTTGAACCGAAATAGATAGAACAAAGTTTAAATGCAAATGTACCTTATCGAAAAGTCTTTCAGGACACGTGAAGGTGCTATATACAGGGTGTTGCATTTAAGCGCCACCGTCTTATCCTAAAACTGATTATAGTAATGTGGAAAAGCAATTAACGCAAGTTTTTCATCTTTTAACATCCTTTATTGATTTTAAAAGCAATTTCAATTATACAGGGTAGGTGATATTAACATAAGAACTTATACACCCAGGGACATGAATATGAAGCACCCTTTAGATGTTTTAATATAGGGGTTTTAACAGACAAATAGTCTTTACCTGGCGCTTCTTAGAAATATCCGTAGTATAAATAGGAAGGGTTGGTGGGAGAAATAGATGTTAATCCATTTATTGCTGTATTTGCGGAACTAATTGTATTTTACACTTAGTATAGTTCGGTAAAGTGACCGGTGAACATCAGTATTTTCAGTAACTTTCAGAATTTCAACGTGCGCAAATTATTACACTACATGCCGAGGGATTATCCCAAGTGATGATAAGTAAAAAAAAGTAAAATGTATAAATATGTAAAAGTGTTCAAACTACAAAAAGTAAATATATCTCGACTAAAGGAAAATAATATCTTATTTGTAGTATTATAAATTATTTAGGAATTAAATAGAAAAAAACAGGTGATGGATCAAAATTACTTTATTAAAATATTTGCTTGGTAACTGTAAATAAAGAAATTATATAAAAGATGAAAAGAAACACGTTAAAATAAGATTAAAGGATTCTTTATTTACAAATTCATTAATTAGCTAATTTTCTGAGCTTGAATCATCATCATCATTTAAATTAATAATAAAGGGAAAAAATTACGATTGCAGTATCTTTTTCTAATTCCCCATATATATATATATATATTCAATGGGGTTGAATATACAGTGGTATGGGAGAATCTTAGTACTGTGTGGCTATATACACGTGCTAATTCATTTATCACATATTCCTTCGATGGTTTATGTCTAAAACATACGCACTATTATTTACTTGCTTCAACCTACTTTAACAAATACTCACACTCAGACTAGGATCATACGCGATGTTGTTATTGGCCAGCCACCTTTTCCCCAACTAGCGTGTGGTGCCTTATTTCCTAGTTCAGAATGATAACTACCATTATCCATAATAATCATAGGAATTAGGTGTTATATTCGGTAACAACTGGAACGTAAACTATTTCGTAAAATTCTCTTTGCACATTTCTCTGTGATAATCATGTCCTCTTGTTTTTGAACAAAATATAAGTGAAGCTCCTGGTATAAAATCATCGGCTATTGCCAGCACGTAAAACGATAAATCTATAAACAACCTTTTGCCTTCAGTCTTTAATTTTTTTCACATTTGCCGATTACTGTCGTAAACGAAGGAACAACGAAAACGTTTGATACTCTTTTTCATGGCAACCGACAACATTGTCTTTCATCAAATATCTTCCGAAATAGCCAATAACAGCAACGTATTAAAAAAACAGTGTGTTGCGTTATCCATTAAAATTTAATTTAATTATTAACTATTATGTTATAATTATGCACTAATATAAAATATTTTTAATTTATTTATGTAGTCCCATTGCATATTTATGACGTTATTTGATTATATGTATGACGTACATTGGAACTTGTGCCCCTAATATACCAAGTTTCATTCAGATCTGAATTTGACACCCGGAAACCTATCCTTGTTATGATAGATTTTTTTTTTGTAAAATTTTTTGTAATGTTCGTGAATTTTCTTAAATAAATACCGTAGGAACACCTGAAATAAATGATGAAGTAGATTCAGATGAAACGACCCAGCTAATAATATGTCTAGCGACAGCGAGGAAATGATCGACGCAGATGATGAAGAAGGGGAATAAATTTGTTATTTCGTTTGATATAATTTAATATGTAATTTTTGAATAACTAGATATATATATAAGCTTTAGGATAGAATTTCTTTGTGAAATATTTGCTAATATTCGTAAGTTTTCTTCAATAAATTCTGCAAGAATATCTGAAATGAAAAGATGTGGCTTCTGACTCCACATAAGAAATGCAGGATGACAATAATATAATATAATTTTTAAATGATGAAATGTAATTTTTGAATAATTTGATGCACAATTTTTAAATAACTAGATACATATAACCTTTAGGATAGACGTTTGTTATTGTAAAATGTTTTATAATATTTCTGAGTTTCATTAAATAAATTAAAATACTTACTTTTAAACTTTCCTTAAAACTAGACGCTTGATACTGAGCGTATCTGGCTATCGTAGTATGAGATCGATGCGAAATACAAGCCCAAACCTTCCTACCAGACTGCGGATCCCAATTCTCATCCGAAGGTTGCTGATACTGAGTTCTAACTTCGACGCTGTGGTCGGGATTAGCTTCCACTAGCGTTTTCGTAGAAAATAACCCTAAATCTAACTTCAACGCCGACGCTAACCCCCGCACGACTGCGATGGGGTGCTTCAAGCAGAACTCCTGTAACTGCGGGCTAAAAGCGTGTTTCTTGTTTTCAAGAAACACCGAAGGCGCTGGTGGTAATAACTGCTGATGATTCAGCTTATGCGAAGGCGGGTCTGGTGGGGCTGGAGGTGGCGCGTTATCTGATATCAAGGAATTACTAATTTCACCTTTAACCCCCTCACCCCTGGTTTTAAAAATCGTAATTAATATTTTTTGCTCTAATTACGAAATTTTTATTACAATAGCATCTCAGTATCATATACTATAGACTGTATCACAAAGGCTTCGAACTATTTCTCTTATGAAGATATCGTTTATATAGATAAATTTATTTAGTGCTGCCGTAAACATCAAAATAAGTAAAGGTGTGTATTTTTTATTATATATACAGTTTTCCCATGTGTAAATGATAATTGTCAATAAGTTAGCAGGATAGTAAGCAACCAGTCACACACTCCCATTAAACGGGCGAGAATCCAGAGTTCCTAGCAAAACAATTTACCAGTGCTACCGCAGGTCTTAATGCAATTAAAATAACTATTCTGCAAATCTGATGACATTTTATTTTAACGATTAATTAAGGCAAACAAAACAACCGTCTTTCAAATGCGTCATTCTGACGGCATTTGTAGAATGTGGCCTAGCTTCATCCATTACCAAAAAGGTTCATCAATATTCAATATCTCATTTAATGCAATGATGTGATCTCGCAACAGATTCAGATATTTTGCTGCAGTGAGGTTAACGTCAGTAAAAAATGGAATAATAAAGTCTATCGCTTATTATACGCAAACATTGACTTTTTGAGGATACTGTGTTCGAGTCAGATTTTGAGTTATACATAGCAAAAAAGATGCAAAGGAAAAATGTATGTGCAATGATAAAAAAAGATCCCTGTATATATGTATATATATATATATCAAATACAAAGGTGGCGGAAATGGATTGGACTAGCAACAGGAAAATATCTGTTAGCACAGTGAAACGTCGCAAACCTCCACGGCCATATTACTACACGAAAATCGTTGCAATGTCGTGGGAATAAACAATAGGCTAACACGAAGACTAGACAAAGAATGAGGGAACGTACTATGGACTGATGAGTCCAAATATCAAGTTCTGGTCAAAGCCGTAGAACATTCGTCAGGCGCTCAAAAGACGAGAAAATGCTCCTGGAGTGCATTAAACTAACAATAAAGGGGATCCTTGTGAAAGTTGAAGGAATAATCAGGAAGAAGAATTCGGATCTTAATCCGATAGAGTTTCTATAGGAATTAGAAGAGATTTCCCAATGTCCAAATCCCATCTCTGAACAGTATCACAGAGGGAGTGGAACAATATTCCTCAAGATACACTAAGGAGATTGGTAGAGAGAATACCACGAATTGTGCGAGCAGTTATGCGAGTTTTGAAGCAAGCGTCAAGTATCCATACTATCATGCGGACTAGTGTATATTATTTATTACAAACAGTTATTTTATTAAGTATTCCTATAGCTGAAGATCGCAACGACTCTAAACTCTTTACTTATTTTAGGTCTACCATTTCAGCAAGCGGAATACTCTGATTTACAAGGAAACAACAGTTCCCATGTTTCCTACTTTTATGGCAGTTAGCGTAATATTTAAAGGTAAACCATTAATTTGAAAGAAGCGGCCTTTTTCCGGAATTTAGCCAGTGTTCAGACAGGGCAAGAACATGAACCACTTGCTAATATGTTTAGTTCGTCATACATATTTTGATGTAATAAATTGTGTGTCTCGTTTTTATCCAGTCATTTTTTTTTTATTTCAGCGTTAAATATCCACATGGGAACACTTTGTTTCTGATTAATAAATGACAAAATAAAGGAATGAAGAATGAAAAATAAAAGTGAATAGGAGAAGGTTAAATGAAAGCACAAAAAAGATTACTTTTCACAAATTCCATATGTTTCAGTCATATCTCTTTTTCCTACGTGTCATTACCTTAGTTCTGTACCATCGTTTGAGTCTTGGGTATCATTCTGCGTGCTGTCCAAGCTTGCATCAGCGCTGCTTTCCAGTAGATCCCATTTACTCGTCGTCATGGCTTGAGCTTCCACTTGTTCTGGATCCACCGTTTCCCACTTTGAACGGATAAATCCCGATAGTGGCGTCGTGTTACCGTCCTTATCTCTGTCGATATCCCTGTCATCTAGAATGTCGTCAATCGCCTTTCCTATAATACACAATGATTATAGTGCACATGCGCAACCACCTAAAGTAGTTGATGATATGGGGCCATATATCCTCGTTGATGAAGTCACGGAAGTAATAAAACCCATGAAAGAAGGAAAATCGCCAGGACCCAATAATATAAATACTGAGTTCCTAAAACTTTTGGATGATGACAGCGTAAGATGGATAAGATCCGGAAAGATTCCGCAGAACCTCAAAGTCATACATAGGAGAACTTATAGAACATGTGAAGAACAAATAGCATCTACCCAATTCGGTTTCAGAAATACAGTGGGTACAAGAGAGGCCATATACAGCATACAAGTATTATTTCAGCGGTGCAGGTGTATGCATGTTTTGTTGACTATCAGAAGGCATTTGATAGAGTAAAACACAAGAAAATGGTAGCAATTCTGAAAACTTTGGGCCTAGATGGGAGACATCAGGATAATAGTTGACCTATACTGGAATCTATTTTCGTCAGGGTCGGGAACGACACAACAGAAGAAACAAATATACTATGAGGTGTAAGGGTTGCATTCTCTCTCCATTACTATTTAATATATAGTGAAAGTGCATGTTCAGGGAAGCTTTAAAATACATAGAATCTGGAATTCTCCTGAATGGATTTTCGCCGACAGTTTGGAAGGATTGGTGTATGGAAATCTGTAAGGTCTGGACATAAACACCAAAAATATGGTCATTTCATAGTAAGTCAGAAACGAATAGCTATAATAACATCCGAAACGGATAGGAACTATTAGAGGAAGATAGTGCGGATGCATCGAAACAAATAAACCTACCATCGATATCTTCTGGTGGAGAAGGGCTTCGTAGCTTTTGCTTCAACGCAGCCTTCAGCAAAGTTGCTCCGTCCAAAGGAACGTCCACTTCGTCATCCATTTGATCCAGGAGTGGGTCACCGTCTATATTATCCGCTTCGACGTCCTCTTCTTTCACCTGTAGTAACATTCAGAATTGGTTTAAATATATTATCGAACTCATTCCGTGACGTTGCTACCTCATTTTCAAGGCCTAATAACGTATTGTGTAATCTATCCATGAAGACTTTTGGGTAAATAGAATCTTCCCAAGCTTTCAGTGTACGCAATACTCTTGCTTTGAATCCTTCAGCTTTCAGACGACCTTCTAACTTGTCTAGAGCTAATTTTAATTGTTTCATAATCTCTAGAAGTCTACTTTCGAACCTGTAAAGTATATAATCAGCCACTGAAAGCATATACTATAATAAATTTCACTTACGCTTTCCTGTATGAAGATGCTTTATTAATTTTCACAGCGCAATTATGTAGGATATCAGACACCTAAGTACAGACGTGCTATTTTCTTGATGATAACCGTTGAATCGTTTGATAACGATTCGGTTATACAATCGGCTACTTCTTCAGCTGCTTCACTATGTTCTATACAGAATACCATTACTTCACCGATTCTTTTCGTTTCCGGTGTAAGATTACGTATCAAATCTTCCAATCTGTCCCTTTGCCTAGAAGAGTATCTTACGAATTTTTTATCTGTAAACATTTAGTACCATTCTTACGTATTAGAAAGTGTTCCTTTAGTTGACATCCTCTCGTCATCATCAATTATGAGTTCATCAGGCATTCCAGCTGTATAACAATTCATCAAAGGCGGCTTCCATATTGAACCATCTTTGAACATTCTAAATTCCTTTTGTGACCATTCTTTTTGGGAGTCACCATGCATTATTGAGTATATTTTCCACCGGTAATAGATATGTGCTGGGCTTTGGTTTTCAAATAGAAACCTACAATAAGAATTGATCCCGATAAACCTGTTGCTTAAATTTTATATTTTAAAAGAAATACCTAAACAATGGGTTATTAATTTCCCTATTCATTATCATAGCTTCAAACATAGGGCCTTCTCGCATAAACGAATTCAACCATACGATGGATTAACATCAGTAAATTTCTAAATACAATAAGATCGACAGTTAAAGTAATCCTTGAGAATCGTTGTAAGAGAAATTTACCTGTCTGTTGGGATAACAACCTTAACTATGGATCTCTTTAAAACCTCGTTAAATTCTTCTGTTGACTTCGGTAATATATCTTTATCTTTCCCTTGTGGCTGCGCATTAAATGGTAAACCAGATGGAGGTGGTGGCATCGATAATTCCAGTAAAGACGGAGGAATATATATCAGATGTGGTGGAATAACAACAGATTTGCCCCAACCTAATTTCATCTCATACCCAATAATATCTTTACCTAAAATTAAATTTCAATAAGAATTAATAAGTTATTTACATCATGATACGGGCAACTTAACCATTTAAATTCCGTAAAGCACGTTCTCCATCTTTTCGACTCATATAAGCCACAAAGCCACAGTTCCTTCCTCGTGATTTTTCTTCATCGGATCGTGGCCACATGATCTTAATACTAGCTAATGGTCCATATCTTCCAAATATCTCCATAAGCTGTTGTTCAGTTATCTATAAATAAATAAATAGTTGCAAGACGAAGCATTTTTTTCGGTTGTACTTACTTTTGGATTTAAATTTCCTAAGTACAGATTAGTTGTTGTCGGATCTCCATTATCGAAAGATCCTATATCACCGCTTTTCAAAAATAAATCCAATTCTGATTCAATTGGTGTCCGTAAGGCTCCCTTGTATTTATGTCTTTCTTCTCGCTTCTTCTTGTATCCTAAAAGCAAATTAATTTCAAAATCAATAACAAACTAATTACACTGCAAACTCACTGTCGAAGTTCTTCTTTGAATGTTTCTAAATTGCTCTTGGTCAAAGGCTTCTTCTTTCCAAGCCTTTCAGGTTTCCTATCACCAGCGAGTAGTTTTGCATATGCTTGCGCCTGTTCAGCACTAGAAGGTAACTCTTGCGAAGACGACGCAAGACGTGACTGTGGTTTGTACAACTTTCCTTTATCTTTAGTGTCTTCCTCTATAAATGAAAGTCAATTAAAATAACACGGCGGTAAAATATTTCTCAAATTACTTCTTGCTCCAGCATCATAGGTTCCTGCTTTAACCCAAACTTTGCTAGATCCATTTAGTGGTGTATCTTGAAATGTTTCTACGAACTCTTGAAATACCTAATAGTAATATATTTTGACATATTAGAACACTTGCAGGTTATAAATTTAAAGCCATTCTACTTACATGAGCTGCTGCCTTCTCTTCTTCCTTATTACGTTGTTCCTCCAATTCACGTTTGGATAACGTCCTTTTACCCATTGTACCGATCGTAAAAGCTTTTAATTTTTGTGATGGTATTTTCTATTTTATCAAAATCCTTTAATCGAAATTACTTAAGCGGTAAAAAGTGGATCACGTACCTTCCCCTTATCGGACATTCTCACCAACAATCTTCATGGCAAACGAAAAAACCATTGAGGTGATCAAGAATACAATATAAATAACATATTATATATGTATTTGTATAAAATATCGGTATGTATATATAGAAACATAGATGTGCTTCACTATGAAAATTGCATTACTCTGAAGTATATCAATCTGAAGTTAGTTGTTGAATATTTTTAAACGTTAAAACGATTCTAGTTATTTAAAACAACCAAACTTATAGGCTGCCTTAAGATTAATGTGATATTTTTATTACAACATTTCGTATAGAAAATTAATGCGTGATGTAACTTGTATATCTAACTGTGAATAACAGGAGCTCAATCTCCTTCGTAACAGTGACATTGTAACATGAGTACAATAGTAATTATGTCCGAGATAAAATCAATCAAACGTATTTTTATTCCTAATTAAGCTAGAATTACAAACTAATTAATTTTGAGCCTTAATCAATATCTTTTTGCTATTACATAAGTTGATAGTAATTTGTCTATACAAGACCATTCAAAATATTTGTAACAACTAATTGTTTTTCTTTTCCTGTTTAAATTAATAACAATAAAACTGCGTAATATTTACTTTATTTCTTAGTATTTCACAACATTAAAGAATAAATAACAAATCATTTAAAACAGTAAATAAGTATGTGTATACTAACCATGCACAATACGAATATATCACAAAATTACCGTCAGGTGTATTAAAGTACTTTTGAAATTATTGCCTAAATTAACTTCACAACAATAGTAATACTTAGTAAAACCGTAATGGTAACTAATTTAAGTAATATTTTGCTACTCATTTTTAACTTGAATTACTATCGGTCTATACTCATGATACTGCGAAACATTAGTTGATATTAACGGGGGATGTATGTGGGATGTTACCGGAAATCTCTTCCCAGCAATATCGATTTCGTATTTCACACCTTTCGATGTGATAAAATCCGACGTTATATTCTTTATTTTAGACGATTGAGGTCTACGAATAAAACCCAAACAAATTAATTTATTCCTTGAAAATCCGTACCTAGAAAAGAAAGGGTTGTGACAAGGTCTCGTTCATGAAAATTTTTCGATTCTAATCTACCCTGCTGACGTCACACTTCCTACGTATTCATTGTTCCTATAAATTGGTTCACCACCCCATGGCCATATATCTGTGTCTGGATTGATATCGTTGATTTGGAAAAAGACCAACTGTTTTGTAATTCCGTTTTGCTTCTGCCTTTGAAGTGCAGCTTTTCCGATGAAATTTTCTTTCTAAATAACGTTCAAATGAATATATTACACAGAATTTTACATAAATACATGTCAGAAATCCAAATGGATGACACTATCTAAATAAAACCGTTAAAAAAATTACATAATACATACACATTTTACTTATTTATCGTAATTACTAGTTATTTTATTAGTATTTTAATGTTTATTTCTTTCAATGGTACACGTTAAGGTTGCCTGACATATTTAAATTATTTTATAAATAGTATGCAAGAGATTTAGAGAAAATTTATCGCAATTTTCTCGATATGCGACAATCTTAGTCATTATTACCGTATTTCTGCCGATTTATCATATTCTCATAAAATATGGAACGAGGCTTGTTTGGCTCGCATAACACTGTTGGTCTTTAAAATGAATACTTAGGCTTCCACGGCCAGAGTTAGTAATAAACGAACTATTTCCGGAATTGGATTGTGTCATGATGAGATATATATAAAAGAAATAAGAATAAGAGGAGAAAGAAAAATAAGAAGAAAAAGAGATATAAAGAAAGAATGGAGGGGGGGACGGTGAAATAGAAAGAAAGGTGAAAAGAGTAAGAGAAGGAAAGAGAGACAGAAAAAAAGGAGAGGGGAGAGAATGAGAAAAAGAAAAGAAACAAAAGAGAGATCCTGCCTTTCTCTTTGATTCTCTTCTTTTCCCCTCCCCTTCTGGCTTTCTTTCCTGTCACCTTTCTTTCTATTCCACCCCCCCTTTCATTCTTCTTTCTTTATATCTCTTTTTCTTCTTATTTTTCTTTCTCCGCTTATTCTTATTTCTTTTATATATATCTCATCATGACACGGTCCAATTCCGGAAGTAGTTCGTTTATTACTGTTGGTCTTTTTTTGACATTTATTAATTAATATTTTACATATAGTTATTTAGTTGGTGTTTCATCCATTCAGATTCAGAAGAACAATGTATATGTGTAAGAGATTCTATAATCTACAATCTTATCTAAAGAGACTATATAACCATTTCCAGCTTCGAAAGGTGTCGTAAAACTTGTTAGTTCTTCTCCCCAAAATGGTATAAACCTCTCAATTCTCATAAAACGCTGGGTTAAGGTTCCTACGTCACGTACCCCATAATCTCTACCCACCTGCATTTAAAAAGACAGTACTTAATGCTGTGCATGCGCATTTATCAACCTTTTAAAATACATACCGTCATTAATCTGTAATACACATGCAAGGCGTACTCAGACGGTATATAAAGGCAATACCCTGGTTCCCCGGTGTGTGTAAACGACATTACCATAACATCAGAAGCATATCCGACATTTACCTTTTGTACGAAAAAGGTGCTAATGCCATATTGGTATTGGAAAGTTCATTAATCAATTCAGCCGCTTTAGGACCGACAACGTTTATCACAGTATACATTGACGTCACATCGTTTAAATCTACCATAGATTTAGACGGTAAGTGATTCTTGATCCACTCATATACACGGGTTTGTTGACTTTTTTGTGATACCATAATATATCTGCAAATGTAAATAAGATAACTGCTATGAATCAAGTTAAAAGGGAAATGTGCAAATAAAGAGGTAAGAATTGAATTTTGCAAGTTCTGTTTATGAGCTGTGATGAAAGAAATGATTAGGAGAAAAACCGATCTTCAACTTAGGCATAAGTGGGGTAAATCGTACCTTTTCTCAGATTGTCGGACAAGCATACAATCGTTTTCATAACCACCCCGTTCATTTTGCATCCCGGTATGAACAATACCAATTAACGGGTATATCCACTTCGTTGGAACATAGTAATTGCAAATAATGTACTACATCCATATTGTCTGACTTGAATTAAAAGTACAAAAAGAAATTTGATAACAAGTAGAAGTGTTTTCGTTTTATTTTTGTTTGGTAGGATACTGTTATATAATTAGTTATTGATTCATTATTGCTTTAACACAGATAGAAAAATTTGTTAAAAGAGGATTTTGGTATTTACTGCGGATATTTCTGTTATGCGTTTATTTTAATAAGTGGAAATACTTTAGTAACACATTTGTAGGCATGCTCGAAATGTTCAAAATATTTACCTTTATTTCAATTTTAGAAAAGGATGACATATCTATAATACCTACTCCTCTCTGCAAGCTAAGAATTCTTCTCTCATATAGTCAAGGAATTTTGGTTTATAGAAACTACCAGGTGGCATTTTTGGTTGCTTCTCACCTGCTAAAAATTGAACACATCAAAGGGCTCTAATAAAGAATTACACAAATATTTTAAGTACTGTGAAGTTTGAGCTTACTTTTGTAACTTGAATCGAAATATAAAGCTCTCTCATACGCCATTTTGATCCCGAAGACAGCACCATGGGTTTCTAGCACGCTATACAATGGAGAACACCTTAATTCCCTTGCGTACTTATATTCACATTGATGTGGATATAGAATAGAATAATTCCTTTAATAAAACGCTTGTAATTTTCTATAGGTTACAAGTTTTTACATTTACCTGCCTACAATTTCTTTAATTCTCTGTTCTAGATATTGTCTACTGTTATGTACATCCAAAAACCTTTGTATTTGAAATGGAAGTAGATCTTGCGTAGGTTGACCTTCAATTATCCACTCGGCTACTGCTTTACCTATACCACCAGCACCCTAGAGAGTGAGAATAATATAGAAATTATATTTTTCCTCATCGTAAAGCAGGATACCTGCAAAGAGTTACCATTCATTCCACACGCTACAAAATAGTTACTGACTGATGGAGTTTCTCCTAATATCCACCTACCATCTGGTGTGAAATTATCAGGAGAATTAACAAGAGCAGGTTCTTTACATTCGGCTAATATTGGTAGTCGTTTAACAGCATATTTCCAGTATATGTCTGTAAAAAGTAACACAATTTATACGAACTTTACTTTAATAACACCTACCAAAATGCTTCCACTGTGACGAAAGGTCATCTATCCAATTTCTAGGTACTTCCTTTCCTTGAAAGGCTGGATTAGCTTCTGGTTCGAACCACCCCACCATAAATCCTCCATGGTATTCTCTAGCATATGTGAATGAATCAAAATCTCTAACGCAAGGCAGATCTTCATCTACAATATTAAATTTGGATAAATTCATCTGTAGTTTTTACGATATTACTTACCTATATTTAAAAATTCGTGGTAGCATAAAATGTTCTGCTGGATATGCTGGTATCCGAACAGGAAGATCAGAATTCATTCCCAGTTCTCTAGCCCACATTCCAGCACAATTAACGAAATATTCACAACTAATCGGACCCTTCTCAGTCTCAACTCCGGCTACTCTGCTATTCTTCGTTAATACCTGTTCAACTTTAACATCTTCAAATATCTAACACCTTGTTTCTGAGCTAATTTTGCTAAAACATCACAGATAGCTTATGGATCAGCAACTGCATCTTCTGGTATATAAACAGCACCAACAATATCATCAACGTTTATATAAGAGTGATATTTTTAATATCTGTTGGTGATAATAACTCACAATTCAAACCAGTTGGAGTATTGTATGCCATGCGTCGCTTCAGTGCTATTAGTCTATCCTTCGCTTGAGCTAAATTTATACTTCCGCATTGCTTCATACCTATTTCGTAGCCCATATCCTGTAATTTCTGATATAATCGTATGCTGTACCATATAATATCACGATGTGATATTGGCTTGAATAAACCTAATGTTCCTGATCCGAAATGGGATGTACCACTGCCGATTTTATTTTGCTCCAATACGATAACATCTTTCCAACCATTCTCGGATAGGTGATATGTTACAGAGTTAGCAACTACACCTGCTCCAACTATAATTACACGCGCTTGGGAAGGTAAAGTTGCTGTGCTTAAACATTTTCTATCTAGTAAAAAGCTTGCATTTTTAGAAATCAATTTAATTGAAGTAGTGATACCAGCAGCATTGCACGTTCTAAGGAACATTCTATACTTTCTCTTATAACATATAAATTTACTTTCCTAATCCATCCATGTTTCTTTAAACATTTTTATAATTATTTGGACATATCGCCAGTGTTGTGTTATTTTTAACACAAAACAGGAATACAACTTAAATGCATATTAATTCCCCAAAACCAAAATGAATGAAGGACGTTTTGATTAAATTTTAATTCTATTTTATTTGGTTTTCGTATTTATTGATTTCTTTAATTTAAAAATAAAGAGGTAGGTTAAGCTTGTAAATCAATACGGATACAAACACGACAAAAAATATAATTAAACTTCTTAACGAAAGAAGGACTTCATTTAATAGATTTTGATAATATTCAATTTATTTTAATATCACCTTTTTTCAATTTAAATTTTGAATTTCAAAAATTTTAAATTAAAGAACTGCGCCCTCTGTAATCAAAGTGCCGAACTATACAAGTGTCGGTAACTGTCGATTACAGTTTCATTATCCGTTTTGCCAATTCAAATTACCGATTACTATTGTTATTCGTTTTTTATAGACAGTAAATACAAGACATATTAAGCATGTAAAAACACATTTCAAATATACTCTATTTTTTAATTCGGACAAATACGTGTTTACGCAATGGAATTTTTCAAAGCTACTTCTTGGCGGCAATTTTATAACTAGCTTGGATGATGTATAAGTTGTAGTTACTCAATTAATTGCGTATTCATTGCAAAAGTAAATAATGAATTAATTAAATGTAGAAAACACTACAGAATAATATTTATCGATCAAATACATAACATATTCCTGTCTTTTTCAATGGCGGCCAGCAAAATATCAAATATCCGTAGTGTAATTCTTGCTAAATTATAAGTATAGCGACAGAAAACTTTAATTATGGCGCCATCTGTGACTAAGACGTCAAAATTACTTCCGACAGAAATAAACGCGCCCTATTCAAATCGAACTCTTCCTGTGTGCATTTCTGAGATATACATAAATTCAACAATGAATATTTCTAGTCTTAATATTCACGTTGAATGTCTAAATATACTCTTAGTGATCAATGCGTTTCCTGAAAAGAAAGTACACAAAACGGAAAAGAAATGAAGACATGATTAATTATATTTATAAGTTTTAATAAAGGTCAATCATAAATACAAGTTATACTACTTAGAATAAAATTTACATTAGACAATTTTCAGACTTTTCTCGAATGAAAACGAATGAAGAAGAAAAAGAAACGGAAGTAGATATCAAGATGTTAATTGTGGGTCAAAACACGTAAGCATAAAAGAAAAACAGCTAAGATTTGATGACCTGCAGTTGCTTGAAAGTTATTGTATTACTTTTTGAACGATTTCTATAAACATTTTACAATGAGTTATAATTATTTCTCCTCACGAACTTCCCAATATTTAAAGTATAACTATATTGTTCTGCTATAGATAAAGGCTGTATCCATACTTCGGCCAATTTATTCTACACGTATAAATTTCAATTTGGAAGTTATAAAAACTGGTACAGCATTTAAGTTTAATAGAGCAATATTTGAACATGTAATGATATTTGTACAAAAGATTAAGAACCACTGGTATACAGTTTTGCAGTGCTCTTGTAAGTGTTTCAAACTAATATCACTGTCGCATGTTATAAAGTCCTTTTTTGTAAACTTTATGAATTTCAGTCTTTTTTAATACGCTCATTTGTTTTGATCCAGAAGTAAGATTTTGACATCCACTAACGAACGTTATCCGATTTCCTACAAAACAAAAAAGAAAGAGAGAAAGAATTACAATAAATTACGTTATGAATTACAAAAATTGAGCTATTATTTCGAATTTCCTTATGTTATTAATATTATGCATGTATTCTCTCGTAAACGGAGATAGATATTGTGGTATTTTGTTCATGATTGTAAAATATAATTTTATCGCGTTTTTTTTTTTTTAATTTTTTTTATTAGACAGTACAGAATTGAAGGCACTGTTACAAACCCAACTTTCTTTTATCTGTTGTCTCTTATGCGTAAATGTTAATTTGGTTTGGTAAGGCAGTATCACAATAAAGGCAGTGACTAACAAACATCTTTTTACGTCCTGACCTTGCTGCCAAACATACAGAAAGGTCCTAAAATATTCCTCCCCGCAAACTTGTGCACAACTGTTACCAGACATTAGAAAAGAATCCTTTTAAATCAAGCTCTAATGTCATTAATGCTTTAAATCAATTTCTTATGTTACCGGAAGTAATTAATGCCAACTAACGGATCTGTTTTAATGTAGAGTTGGCTAGAAAAAAAAATTCATCAAACTGTATTCAGTTGTCAAATTGTCAATATAATTCATATCTTAAGTTTATATAAAAACTCAGTTGTTAAAAAACAATAAATAATAAGAATACTTTCCTAAAATTAAGATTTGAATGTTATTGAGGGATTGACTAACTGCACGAAAGACTCTTATTTCGTCCACAAACCGAACACCCAGACTTGTATTTGCTAAAGACCACCTCGAGTGGGTAGTCCAAAAATAGAAAACTGTATTGTTTTCTGATCAATCTAAATATAAATTAAAAGATTCCGATGGAATGAGACGAGTAAAAAGACTAAAAGGACACCGATTGAATCCTAAATATTGTATCGCAATTACCAAGTATTGCGGAGGAAATGTTATAGTGTGGGGATGCTTTTCTAGACAAGGAATCGGACCTATCCACCGAATACAAAGAGAGTATAATGGATCGCCATATATAGACTGGAATTTTAAAAATGTAATGTTGCCATATACTGAATACAAAAAAAAATTGCGGTTCAAGCACGACAATGATGCGAAGCATACATGTCAACATTGTAAAACTTGACTACAGCAAAAGGGTATAGACGTTTTAAAATGGCTTGCCCAATTCCCCGATTTCAATCCAATTGAGAACTTATGGGAGATTGTAAATATGAAAATTAATAAAGAAAATTCTACAACAAAAGTGGCATCATTTGAAATTGATCTAAAAAATGTGCAGCTGGTATATAAAGTAAAGAGTTTTCTATAAAATATTAAAAAGGAAAAAACTAAAATTTCGGACTCTTAATCTGGGGGTGGTTTAGTTTTATCCACTCAATTTTGAAATACTATGTACACTTTCCGTTTGCGCTGTTTATATTAACGCTGTTAAATTTGTTAGGTTTTGATAATAGTGAAATAAGTACACAAAAAAAAACAAATATATTTAAATTTTTGTTGTTTCGTTTAAAAATTTAGGGTTAAATACAATCGTGTAAGGGTGGTGCTTTGATGTTGGCCAATGCTGTATATTAGTTCTATAGTAAAGTTGGCATCACTCCCATTTATATTCACAATTTAGTTTAGGAAGAGTTATGTATTTTATCCAATAGCGCTATATACACAGTGGTTAATGTTAGAAAGTTAGCAGGAGGGAAGTTGATACTTTAGGATCTTACTGTAAAAAATCCATTTATAGTACATATACTTTAACTTATTACACACAAATAAATTAAAAAAAAAAGTAAATGAATATGAATTCAAATAAGATAAGAAAAACGGTTCATCAAGTTAAGAAAATAAAAAAATAACATGATATGATTATCTATACGTTCTGGCAGTGATATGACGGTCAAAATTTACTTTATACGATGCTAGTACTTCTTACTCTCGCAAACTAATCAAGTGACACCAACGTACCTCTAATTTAGTAAGTAAGGAAATGAAGGGATTGCATGATTAAATTGGCTAACTGATTTGTTTCGATTAGTTTGCGGCAATTTAATACTAACTTTCTACGATTCACTTAAATAGTTAAAGAGATTAATAGAGAAAAAAAAAAAATTACAAAGTTTGTATCTCCGTACAAATTTTTTGCAACAAGTGAAATAAATATATTTGCTTAATATATATGTAAATATACATACACGTGTTTACTGTATTCAAAGCTATTTTGTTGGTTTGGTGTTACAGTTTGTTATTGCTAGAGTTGATGGATTTTTTCTCTCAATTAAAACACTATTGAATGATCCATTTATAATTACATCCAATAATCACATTGTTGGTGACAGAGAATAGATAGGCTTTGGACACATTGTATAGTTTCTTTTAATAGAATAATAATTAATATATTAGAAATTAAGACGAAATATATACACTTTTGGAAATGGTAAAAATTATACTATGAGATCACCGTTATAGGTCTCGTCAAAAACTCCTAACTGATCTACAAGATACTATTGACGATTTTTGTTTTGTTTCATATTTACAATTCATATGTATAAATTATATACACCTTAGCTTAGTATATCACTCGAATACTCATTTACAAAGGTTGTTAAATAACAATATATAAGCAATGCAAGACAAAAAAAATATTATAATTTACAGTTGTACATCAGTTACAAAGTGGCAGTGATAGCTGAGTCTCCAGTTTGCGTTCGCCCATTCGGATTATATCGGCCATTATTACGATGGCAAACGATATACCTCGGCGCCCGTTGATATTACTGGATGTAAGATGAAATTATCATATACATCCATTAAATCTTCCATGCTATATTCTTCCAGGCACACGAATCCCTCTAGATTTGGTGACTGTTTTCTAGCGCATTCCATACAGTGGACGACGTGTCGTTTCTCTTGTTCACGTATGAAAAGAATATTAAATACTTCGATCTGGAATAGATACAGAATTCATGTATTTACTTCCGGTTCAGATGGATGATAAATACTCACTTCGCATTGTCCACAATAGTGTGAGGCTTCATTCTTACCTTCCGTGGAATTTGACGTCTACATTTTTATGACGTACAAATTCCAAGATCATTGAGCATTGGCGCAGTGTTCTTAGTAAACATTTCCTAAAACAAAGACGATGTTAAACTGCCCACTTGCTATGTTGTATCTAGTAGTCTCGGTAAAAAGGGACAAGTTTCAGTGCAATGCGGAGAACAATCTGGAAGGCTGAATATCAAAGCAAGGTTGTCCAATATCATTCGACTGGTCGTTGCGAATGCTTGTCAGCACACACATACTTAGAAAATGTCGCATTTAGGTACGTTTCGGAAACGTCCACGTTGTTCTGCGCACTGCACTGTAACTTGCCCCACTTTGTCGATGCTATACAATATTCCAAAAAGAGAGAGACAAATTTCTGAACAGATCCAAATGATAGTTACTAGACCGCATAAAATTTCACAAATTTATAGGTTGTAATTTGGGCTGGGAGTCAGTTCAGAATTTTGTCTCTCTAGTATGTAGCACACTTACTTTATGAAAGCGAATAGTTTAGGGTCAGAAACTTTAATATTCCGCGCTAAATTCCAAGATAAATGAAGCATGGGTACAATCGATTTATAGCTTTGTAGCTTATTCCATTCATACCGTTCGATTGCGAGTTGGTATTGCCTGGCGGTTAGAGGGCCAACATTCCACGCAATGTTGTTACACCAACCGACAGCTTGAACCCAATGCACGCAACCGGCGTTTACCCAGACCAAATCGCCGGGCCTTTGCGTAAATCTGTATACAGGAATATTGTTGTTATATAAGTCCTCTAGGATTGGCCACCAAGACCCGTGTAAATAATTAATTTGGTTTTTCTCACATAATGAGCATATCGCGCCCCAATAAGCGTCCGGAACTGCGAACCATTCGCAATCTCCCGGTCCAATATTTATGTTTATTGAACAGAAGTTGTTATTTTCTTGATGGCCCGGCGTCCGGCTACCTGGAACCTACAAATTAACAATTGACATAAGCCTGAATTAGCAACCCATTAAACCTTTTCCATACCTTCATATATAATTGTACTGTATTCATACCCAATATAACATGACCTACATGTGACAGCATATTTCCAGCTGACACGACACGAGCAAAAGCAGGTAACTTCATTAATTCTTGTAATTGAGGTCTCCACTTACGTTCATCAGATAAGTCTACGTTTGTACCAAACCTAGATTCATATAAAATGATTCATTATAAGGAAAATATATCTTAGAAAAAAATAAAGAACCTACTTGAGGGTTTTCTGCGGGTTGCAATTTCTTACATTACTAGAAGGTGGCACTGTTGGTAAATTTTTATTTTTACGTCGAACAAAATTTGATGAATCCTTTGAATCCGAATCTGATAGGCTATATCCTGCACCAGTCGCTTTATCTCTTTCTTCCTGCAATTAAAAATTAAATATTTTCAATAATTCATACACCCTTAAGTCCAGCAAATAAGCAACACTTAATAACAGCAACGTTTATACTATTTTAATCCCGAATCACACCATATGAATGTAACTCTACCCCATCTAGAGGAGAATTTTTAAAGTTTCGTTGCTTTATATTTCAATGTGAAATCTAAAATCAAAAATACGGCTCGATATACACAAACAATTACGATTTTCCTTCAACTTCTTCAACATTTGAATTCAGTCTTTTAAATCCGCCAAAAATAAAAATACGACAACAGGAGAAAGAAAATGTAACAACTTAATGATGGCGTGTTATAAATCATAATTACTATAATTAAAAATAGCCAAATCTAATTACATTTTAACTTAACATTAATTAATTCACATAAAAATACCGAAATGCTAGGAGGATTCGAATACATACATAGAAAATATAATTTATTCAAAGAAAAATCAATATAGAGAAAAGGGCGCGAATATTTAAATTTACCGCGTAAAAATTCAAGGCCGCCTTAATTACAGAAGCCGTATATGATATTATTTAACGTCGATTTTTTCTTATTATACTTATTTATAAACGTAAAACTAAAAAATACGGAATTATATGGAATTATAAACGTAATACGTGCAGCAGCTATAATTATATATTACGTATAACTGAATTAGGTTTTAAGATTCGTGCGCATGTTGGCAGCACATAAACAACGAAAAGAACAAAACCTCACCATTTCCTTTCGTTTTCCGTTAGAGCACGTCGGTGGAAGTCTTCGCTTACCGTAAGTGATTTATTTAATTAACTAATTTTCTTTTAATAATTTAATAATTAATAATTCTATTTTAATAAAATAAAGTAGAAATAATTCCAACTCTTTAGAAATATTTACATTTCTAACAATTAATAACGATATTTCCAAAATTTCCTGTCCCAAAAGTTATTATGTGTTGTATACATTGATATATCTGGCCTATTTTATTGAATATAAAGATAAATAAAGTTATATACACGCATTTTGAATAAAAAACCAACTGCATTCACAGATTTCCCTATATTTTTCTTATCGGTAGGTTCTGTATATTTAGTGTTACGTTGGAGTGTGATTGCTTGCGATATTTATAAACGTAAAACTAAAAACGGAATTATATGGAATTATAAACGTAATACGTGCAGCAGCTATAATTATATATTACGTATAACTGAATTAGGTTTTAAGATTCGTGCGCATGTTGGCAGCACATAAACAACGAAAAGATCAAACGCTCACCATTTTGTTTCGTTTTCCGTTAGAGAACGCGGGTGGAAGTTTTCGCTTATCGTAAGTGATTTATTTAATTAACTAATTTTCTTTTAATAATTTAATAATTAATAATTCTATTGTAATAAAATAAAGTAGAAATAATACCAACTCTTTAGAAATATTTACATTTCTAACAATTAATAACGATATTTCCAAAATTTCCTGTCCTAAAAGTTATTATGTGTTATATACATTGATATATCTGGTCTATTTTATTGAATATAAAGATAAATAAAGTTATATACACGTATTTTGAATAAAACCAACTGCCTTCACACATTTCCCTATATTTTTCTTATCGGTAGGTCCTGTATATTTAGTGTTACGTTGGAGTGTGATTGCTCGCGTATAAGATGGCTAACCCTATTATCTTCAAACACATCGATACTTTAAAGCAGGCTTGGCAAGATGTGGATGAGTCAACGAAGTTGGAGATGCTTCAAGTGCATTATGCAGAACTATTCGATTACATCCGGAAGCAAGAAAAGTTCTATGCCATTGGAACTCGAGACCTTGCAGTTGCGATTACTGATAAAAACAATTTACTGCGCGAACTTGGTATGCAGGATGGGAAGAAGCATGAACTTTTTGCCACCTACAATAGAGTTCGGGTAAATATACATTCACTTTGTTAATGTGTAGTCTCCGATGGAAGATTTAAGCTTCCGTAAACCTATACAATTGTATTCGAACATGTAAAAGCTACTTTAGATAGAATCGATAGAATAGAACATGTGTTTGCTGCATATAAACGAAAATTCCTGTTAGATATTTCTTTTTTGGTATTAAGAATTTTTCTTCTTCAATATTTTAGTTGTATTTAGTTGTGTTGTGCATATGCATAAATTGATCAATTGTTAATTTGGCCATCTTATAATTATTTCAAATTTAATATAGAAACAAAATCAAATACAGGGTGATTCACAAAACCATCAGAAAATTTAAATGGGTGAAACACTTGCTGAATAGAAATTGATTCTGAATCAAAAATATACTAAAGTTTCATGGTAACTGAGAAATTACCCATTTTGGCTCAAAACTTTAGTATAGCATTTAGTAGTAACAACTAACTATAACAACACGCTAAAACAGTAAAACAGAAATCAATAATAATATATCAATGCTAAATCAATAAAGTTATCACGAATTCTTTATGCATAAGAGTTCTTATGCGAGTCTACAAATACCTCATCAACTCTTTTATGAAGATGTAATGAATCAGCAGAAATACGGTAACAAAAATTCTATCGTACGTCTGCTTCGAAAAATCCGAAAATTTTCAACAAAATTTCATAAAGGACCTAATATCAATGTTATTTATTTAAAAGTAATTATATTATCTTTTAGTAGAGTTAACATTTTACAGGGTGTCCGAACTAATATATTCTTAGGATACTCTTACAGAATCAAAACCAAAATTTAAACAACCATTATTACATTTCCGATCATTTAATGGCTTTTTGATGATTTATATGATCATTGATTGCATTTTTCTTGATAAAAACGAATCCGTAGAATCGATTGTCGCAGGCCCCAATCACGACGTTATGTTTGAATATTTCATAATGCTAATTATAATTTATTCAATACTTTTACATCTACATATACACTAGGGTGACAGAATAAAATAGACACTTATTAATTAAAAAAAAGATTCTATTCTCGTTATATGTACAAAATATTTTAAAATTTTTAAATTAGACTAATATTTTGTCGATCCACCTTTACTTGCGTGAAGTGCTGCGAGTCGTCGTGGCATAGAATCTATTAAGTGATTAATGGTGTCTTCTGGAATATTTAACCACTCTTCTGTAACAGCTGCCACGGATTCTTCCTTATTGCTGGGTTTTCGGGGTCGTTTCGCCATATTTGTCTGGATTATGTGCCGAACATTCTCTATCGGATTCATGTCTGGTGATTGGCCTGGCCATGGTAAAATCCGAATCCCCTGTTCCTCTTTCCATGTGGTTGTTGTTCTTGCTTTGTGGCAGGGTGCTCGATCCTCCATAAAAGTGGCGTCTTCTTTAGATAAAATGGCGTTGTCGAATATCGGTAGTAGTCCTTCTGTTAATATTTGGATATATTTTGCCGCATTTATATTTCCGTCGCAGATTACTAATTGCGATCTTCCACTATACCATATCGCGCCCCACACCATGATGTTCACACCGCCGTATTTCACCGTCTGATGCAAAAATATGTCGTCCAGTTGCTGTGACGAACGTCTCCATACCCACTATCCACTATAACTGAATTGGCAGTATCTGCTTTCGTCTGAAAAAATGACAGACCGCCAAAACTCTTCGGGCTTCGTTCGCATTTCGATTGCCCAAGCCATTCGGCGCCGTTTTTGAAACGCCGTAAGGAGAGGTTGTTTCTTTGCCACCCTTTTATACACCCCCGCACTGTGGAGGTATCGCAGAACGGTGCGCTGACTTTTCCGTGAAATTGCCGCAAGTTCAGCTGTACTTTTTCGCGATTCTCTTTAACACTTCGCGCACAAGCACCGTTTTACTTCTTTCAGAAGGTCCGGCACGACCTGGTCTCGGCTCCAAATTTACTTATTTCACGTTGCGAAGCGACGCGTTCACTCTGGCCAACGATGCGACCCCGGTGAAGTCGCTAATGTTACTCGAACCTTGTAAGCGAGGCATAGTTGTAACGATACTAAACTATGACGAATTCCTTCCGATACATCTACCCCTACCCTAATGACAAGAGAAAGTTCTTAATTCGTTCTTAGAATTTAGCTGTTTATATATTTATACGGCTTTACCTGGTGTCTATTTTATTCTGTCACCCTAGTGTATGTATGTAATAAGTGCAAAACCGAAAACAAAAAGCAAAAACAGATATAAATTTGTAGAAACAAGAACGAATGCTAATTATTCACGAATATTAAAAGAACTATTATTAAAGCAAGTAATAAATTAAAATAATATGCCGGTTGCATTTTTATTGATAGAAACGAATCTGTAGAATCGATTGCCGTAGACTTCAATCAATTTTTAAACAAATCTTACGTTTGGATATTATATAATAATAATTTGTTAATTACTTGTACATCTGTGTATAACTTATTACGTCTAAGTTTGGTCCTGTGAATCTGAAATAAACCCTAAACAAAAATAAATTGTAAATTGTGCATCATAGCTAGCACCCTTTAGCGAGACACCATCTGGGAATCGCTGTTTTAGTAAATACATTTTATAGCTTTCTTGTGATAAAGAGAGTATATCATATTTCCCAAGAAGCTAAGTTTTTAATGCTGTGTTGTGTTCTAATTTTAGGAGGAGAGCTTTACTCAAATTCGTGAAGCAAAAGAGAAGTGTAAAATTTCCATGGAGAAATTAGAGGCGGAACTATTACAAATGAGAAAAACAGTGGCCACAACAAACCTTGAAAATCTCCAATTAGTTGATAGAAATAAACAGTTACGTACGTATTTAGAGAAGGTTAAAGAGCTCATAAGGTGTGCCAAAGATAAAGTCGAAAGTATTTTCCTTGGCGCTAATACCAATAGATATAGTAATGCGCATTATGCTAGAGAACTTCAAAACGCCTTGAACATGAAGATAGAGATTCCTGGTGAAATGGAGAATTCCGAACAGGAACGTGAGCAGATTAATAGCATAGAGAAAGGTGGTGGGCGCAAAAGACCTGCATCAACAAATGAGTCCGAAGCTAAAAAGTGTAAATCACAAGTGGATGAAAACAAATCATCCGAACAACTCGCAAAAGATGCGTGTCATTGGTGTAGTAGCTGTTTTGAATTACTGATAAAGATTCAGAGCTTAGAAGTTGAGATTAGAAAGCGAGAAAGGGTTGTAGAAGAAGGAACGAGAAGAGAGCAAAAATTGATGGGCCTTTGCTGCCAGTTACAAGCAGATCGCAGAACATACTTGGATGCTTTACGAGAATTAAGTAAGAACCGAGACCTACTTCTCGAGTTTATTAATTCCAATAATATTAACGTGGGGGTACTTATGCCTGTTATAACAAGCATAACTCAGAATGATCTAAAAGATTCCGACAAGCTTCAAGCGCAACCGAAACATCGTGTTAACGGCGGTAAAAACAACAAAAAAATGCGCAAACGTAAGTTGAAGCAACTCCAAAAGAATCTTGATAAACGAGTTAAAGATGGAAATTTAACCCAGCCACAACTGACTACAGAAGATCGAGAAGAGGTTGATAGGGCATTTGCGCTTATGCATACGATGGAACCGCCTCCTCTCATAAAAATTTGCGACGAACCTATTGATTCGAAATCATCATTAACGAAAGATCCGCAACCATCTACAGCAACTGCAGAGATTGAAAAAATTTCAAGACTAATGAATGAACCGTGCGTTAGTTTTTCCGAAGATGATAGTGTTGAAAGATTCTGGTATGAACCGGCGGAAATGTCTGAGGGAGAAGATCCGGTTTTTCATTTCGAAGAAGAAATACAGGATTTGGTAATATCGTCAAGTGACTGTGAAAACGATGTTGAAGAGGACGACGAAGAAGGTGAATAAGTTTTTTTTTTTTTCATTTAATGTAATTTAATATATTAATTTTGAATAGTTTGATATATAATTTTTTTTTTAATTTTTGAATGATTTGCAAGGATAGCTTCTCAGGTGTCGAATTCAAATCTTATTGAAACTTGGTAAGCATGTAGCGTATGTCGAGACTTGAAAATAAAATTTCTTTGCAATTCACTTTGATGGGGTGATACACCCCTTCGAAAATTCACAGACTTTCAGTTTTCTCGATTTAGTCTTGAACCGAAATAGATAGAACAAAGTATAAAAGCAAATGTACCTTATCGAAAAGTCTTTCAGGACACGTGAAGGTGCTATATACAGGGATGTTGCATTTAAGCGCCACCGTCTTATCCTAAAACTGATTATAGTAATGTGGAAAAGCAATTAACGCAAGTTTTTCATCTTTTAACATCCTTTATTGATTTTAAAAGCAATTTCAATTATACAGGGTAGGTGATATTAACATAAGAACTTATACACCCAGGGACATGAATATGAAGCACCCTTTAGATGTTTTAATATAGGGGTTTTAACAGACAAATAGTCTTTACCTGGCGCTTCTTAGAAATATCCGTAGTATAAATAGGAAGGGTTGGTGGGAGAAATAGATGTTAATCCATTTATTGCTGTATTTGCGGAACTAATTGTATTTTACACTTAGTATAGTTCGGTAAAGTGACCGGTGAACATCAGTATTTTCAGTAACTTTCAGAATTTCAACGTGCGCAAATTATTACACTACATGCCGAGGGATTATTCCAAGTGATGATAAGTAAAAAAAAGTAAAATGTATAAATATGTAAAAGTGTTCAAACTACAAAAAGTAAATATATCTCGACTAAAGGAAAATAATATCTTATTTGTAGTATTATAAATTATTTAGGAATTAAATAGAAAAAAACAGGTGATGGATCAAAATTACTTTATTAAAATATTTGCTTGGTAACTGTAAATAAAGAAATTATATAAAAGATGAAAAGAAACACGTTAAAATAAGATTAAAGGATTCTTTATTTACAAATTCATTAATTAGCTAATTTTCTGAGCTTGAATCATCATCATCATTTAAATTAATAATAAAGGGAAAAAATTACGATTGCAGTATCTTTTTCTAATTCCCCATATATATATATATTCAATGGGGTTGAATATACAGTGGTATGGGAGAATCTTAGTACTGTGTGGCTATATACACGTGCTAGTTCATTTATCACATATTCCTTCGATGGTTTATGTCTAAAACATACGCACTATTATTTACTTGCTTCAACCTACTTTAACAAATACTCACACTCAGACTAGGATCATACGCGATGTTGTTATTGGCCAGCCACCTTTTCCCCAACTAGCGTGTGGTGCCTTATTTCCTAGTTCAGAATGATAACTACCATTATCCATAATAATCATAGGAATTAGGTGTTATATTCGGTAACAACTGGAACGTAAACTATTTCGTAAAATTCTCTTTGCACATTTCTCTGTGATAATCATGTCCTCTTGTTTTTGAACAAAATATAAGTGAAGCTCCTGGTATAAAATCATCGCTATTGCCAGCACGTAAAACGATAAATCTATAAACAACCTTTTGCCTTCAGTCTTTAATTTTTTTCACATTTGCCGATTACTGTCGTAAACGAAGGAACAACGAAAACGTTTGATACTCTTTTTCATGGCAACCGACAACATTGTCTTTCATCAAATATCTTCCGAAATAGCCAATAACAGCAACGTATTAAAAAAACAGTGTGTTGTGTTATCCATTAAAATTTAATTTAATTATTAACTATTATGTTATAATTATGCACTAATATAAAATATTTTTAATTTATTTATGTAGTCCCATTGCATATTTATGACGTTATTTGATTATATGTATGACGTACATTGGAACTTGTGCCCCTAATATACCAAGTTTCATTCAGATCTGAATTTGACACCCGGAAACCTATCCTTGTTATGATAGATTTTTTTTTTGTAAAATTTTTTGTAATGTTCGTGAATTTTCTTAAATAAATACCGTAGGAACACCTGAAATAAATGATGAAGTAGATTCAGATGAAACGACCCAGCTAATATGTCTAGCGACAGCGAGGAAATGATCGACGCAGATGATGAAGAAGGGGAATAAATTTGTTATTTCGTTTGATATAATTTAATATGTAATTTTTGAATAACTAGATATATATATAAGCTTTAGGATAGAATTTCTTTGTGAAATATTTGCTAATATTCGTAAGTTTTCTTCAATAAATTCTGCAAGAATATCTGAAATGAAAAGATGTGGCTTCTGACTCCACATAAGAAATGCAGGATGATAATAATATAATATAATTTTTAAATGATGAAATGTAATTTTTGAATAATTTGATGCACAATTTTTAAATAACTAGATACATATAACCTTTAGGATAGACGTTTGTTATTGTAAAATGTTTTATAATATTTCTGAGTTTCATTAAATAAATTAAAATACTTACTTTTAAACTTTCCTTAAAACTAGACGCTTGATACTGAGCGTATCTGGCTATCGTAGTATGAGATCGATGCGAAATACAAGCCCAAACCTTCCTACCAGACTGCGGATCCCAATTCTCATCCGAAGGTTGCTGATACTGAGTTCTAACTTCGACGCTGTGGTCGGGATTAGCTTCCACTAGCGTTTTCGTAGAAAATAACCCTAAATCTAACTTCAACGCCGACGCTAACCCCGCACGACTGCGATGGGGTGCTTCAAGCAGAACTCCTGTAACTGCGGGCTAAAAGCGTGTTTCTTGTTTTCAAGAAACACCGAAGGCGCTGGTGGTAATAACTGCTGATGATTCAGCTTATGCGAAGGCGGGTCTGGTGGGGCTGGAGGTGGCGCGTTATCTGATATCAAGGAATTACTAATTTCACCTTTAACCCCCTCACCCCTGGTTTTAAAAATCGTAATTAATATTTTTGCTCTAATTACGAAATTTTTATTACAATAGCATCTCAGTATCATATACTATAGACTGTATCACAAAGGCTTCGAACTATTTCTCTTATGAAGATATCGTTTATATAGATAAATTTATTTAGTGCTGCCGTAAACATCAAAATAAGTAAAGGTGTGTATTTTTTATTATATATACAGTTTTCCCATGTGTAAATGATAATTGTCAATAAGTTAGCAGGATAGTAAGCAACCAGTCACACACTCCCATTAAACGGGCGAGAATCCAGAGTTCCTAGCAAAACAATTTACTATGCTACTGCAGGTCTTAATGCAATTAAAATAACTATTCTGCAAATCTGATGACATTTTATTTTAACGATTAATTAAGGCAAACAAAACAACCGTCTTTCAAATGCGTCCATTACCAAAAAGGTTCATCAATATTCAATATCTCATTTAATGCAATAATGTGATCTCGCAACAGATTCAGATATTTTGCTGCAGTGAGGTTAACGTCAGTAAAAAATGGAATAATAAAGTCTATCGCTTATTATACACAAACATTGACTTTTTGAGGATACTGTGTTCGAGTCAGATTTTGAGTTATACATAGCAAAAAAGATGCAAAGGAAAAATGTATGTGCAATGATAAAAAAAGATCCCTGTATATATATATATATATCAAATACAAAGGTGGCGGAAATGGATTGGACTAGCAACAGGAAAATATCTGTTAGCACAGTGAAACGTCGCAAACCTCCACGGCCATATTACTACACGAAAATCGTTGCAATGTCGTGGGAATAAACAATAGGCTAACACGAAGACTAGACAAAGAATGAGGGAACGTACTATGGACTGATGAGTCCAAATATCAAGTTCTGGTCAAAGCCGTAGAACATTCGTCAGGCGCTCAAAAGACGAGAAAATGCTCCTGGAGTGCATTAAACTAACAATAAAGGGGATCCTTGTGAAAGTTGAAGGAATAATCAGGAAGAAGAATTCGGATCTTAATCCGATAGAGTTTCTATAGGAATTAGAAGAGATTTCCCAATGTCCAAATCCCATCTCTGAACAGTATCACAGAGGAGTGGAACAATATTCCTCAAGATACACTAAGGAGATTGGTAGAGAGAATACCACGAATTGTGCGAGCAGTTATGCGAGTTTTGAAGCAAGCGTCAAGTATCCATACTATCATGCGGACTAGTGTATATTATTTATTACAAACAGTTATTTTATTAAGTATTCCTATAGCTGAAGATCGCAACGACTCTAAACTCTTTACTTATTTTAGGTCTACCATTTCAGCAAGCGGAATACTTGATTTACAAGGAAACAACAGTTCCCATGTTTCCTACTTTTATGGCAGTTAGCGTAATATTTAAAGGTAAACCATTAATTTGAAAGAAGCGGCCTTTTTCCGGAATTTAGCCAGTGTTCAGACAGGGCAAGAACATGAACCACTTGCTAATATGTTTAGTTCGTCATACATATTTTGATGTAATAAATTTACAGATAAATTACATGAGAAAAATGATACTGCATTATTATTCGTTTCTAATAGAATGAAAGGTTGAAATAACGCGTCCTTCGTCATTCGAATTCATATAAAGTAATAGAAAAGGGCTATATTACATAAGACCTAATACTTCGAAGTCTGGGTAACATAGTCTATAGCACGCCATTATCGAGATTCTATTGTAAATATTTTATAGCAATAGAAATTGGTTTTTACTTACTTGCACAATTCCAATATCGTTTTCGCGTCCATACTTATGTTGTATTCGGTATCCGGCCGTTTTTCAGAGTGATAAGAATCCATATCCCAGGAATCTCATTCTTAACGGTAAGTATACTATCGTGGGGTGGTGATTTGATTCTTTCCTTGATATCATCTTTGGCGTCGACTTTCGACGTTTCACTATGAACCATGTTCGATGGTGAAAATGGACCTGATGATAAAGTATTGCCTTCTGGAAATGAGAACCATACCCGTTGAATGGTATACTTTGTAATAACGATATTTCCAAAATTTCCTGTCCCAAAAGTTATTATGTGTTGTATACATTGATATATCTGGCCTATTTTATTGAATATAAAGATAAATAAAGTTATATACACGCATTTTGAATAAAAACCAACTGCATTCACAGATTTCCCTATATTTTTCTTATCGGTAGGTTCTGTATATTTAGTGTTACGTTGGAGTGTGATTGCTTATGATATTTATAAACGTAAAACTAAAAAAACGGAATTATATGGAATTATAAACGTAATACGTGCAGCAGCTATAATTATATATTACGTATAACTGAATTAGGTTTTAAAATTCGTGCGCATGTTGGTAGCACATAAACAACGAAAAGAACAAACGCTCACCATTTTGTTTCGTTTTCCGTTAGAGAACGCGGGTGGTAGTTTTCGCTTACTGTAAGTGATTTATTTAATTAACTAATTTTCTTTTAATAATTTAATAATTAATAATTTTATTTTAATAAAATAAAGTAGAAATAATTCCAACTCTTTAGAAATATTTACATTTCTAACAATTAATAACGATATTTCCAAAATTTCCTGTCCTAAAAGTTATTATGTGTTATATACATTGATATATCTGGTCTATTTTATTGAATATAAAGATAAATAAAGTTATATACACGCATTTTGAATAAAACCAACTGCATTCACAGATTTCCCTATATTTTTCTTATCGGTAGGTTCTGTATATTTAGTGTTACGTTGGAGTGTGATTGCTTGCGATATTTATAAACGTAAAACTAAAAACGGAATTATATGGAATTATAAACGTAATACGTGCAGCAGCTATAATTATATATTACGTATAACTGAATTAGGTTTTAAGATTCGTGCGCATGTTGGCAGCACATAAACAACGAAAAGATCAAACGCTCACCATTTTGTTTCGTTTTCCGTTAGAGAACGCGGGTGGAAGTTTTCGCTTATCGTAAGTGATTTATTTAATTAACTAATTTTCTTTTAATAATTTAATACTTAATAATTCTATTGTAATAAAATAAAGTAGAAATAATTCCAACTCTTTAGAAATATTTACATTTCTAACAATTAATAACGATATTTCCAAAATTTCCTGTCCTAAAAGTTATTATGTGTTATATACATTGATATATCTGGTCTATTTTATTGAATATAAAGATAAATAAAGTTATATACACGTATTTTGAATAAAAACCAACTGCCTTCACACATTTCCTATATTTTTCTTATCGGTAGGTCCTGTATATTTAGTGTTACGTTGGAGTGTGATTGCCTGCGTATAAGATGGCTAACCCTATTATCTTCAAACACATCGATACTTTAAAGCAGGCTTGGCAAGACGTGGATGAGTCAACGAAGTTGGAGATGCTTCAAGTGCATTATGCAGAACTATTCGATTACATCCGGAAGCAAGAAAAGCTCTATGCCATTGGAACTCGAGACCTTGCAGCTGCGATTACTGATAAAACAATTTACTGCGCGAACTTGGTATGCAGGATGGGAAGAAGCATGAACTCTTTGCCACCTACAATAGAGTTCGGGTAAATATACATTCACTTTGTTAATGTGTAGTCTCCGATGAAAGATTTAAGCTTCCGTAAACCTATACAATTGTATTCGAACATGTAAAAGCTTACTTTAGATAGAATCGATAGAATAGAACATGTGTTTGCTGCATATAAACGAAAATTCCTGTTAGATATTTCTTTTTGGTATTAAGAATTTTTCTTCTTCAATATTTTAGTTGTATTTAGTTGTGTTGTGCATATGCATAAATTGATCAATTGTTAATTTGGCCATCTTATAATTATTTCAAATTTAATATAGAAACAAAATCAAATACAGGGTGATTCACAAAAACCATCAGAAAATTTAAATGGGTGAAACACTTGCTGAATAGAAATTGATTCTGAATCAAAAATATACTAAAGTTTCATGGTAACTGAGAAATTACCCATTTTGGCTCAAAACTTTAGTATAGCATTTAGTAGTAACAACTAACTATAACAACACGCTAAAACAGTAAAAACAGAAATCAATAATAATATATCAATGCTAAATCAATAAAGTTATCACGAATTCTTTATGCATAAGAGTTCTTATGCGAGTCTACAAATACCTCATCAACTCTTTTATGAAGATGTAATGAATCAGCAGAAATACGGTAACAAAAATTCTATCGTACGTCTGCTTCGAAAAATCCGAAAATTTTCAACAAAATTTCATAAAGGACCTAATATCAATGTTATTTATTTAAAAGTAATTATATTATCTTTTAGTAGAGTTAACATTTTACAGGGTGTCCGAACTAATATATTCTTAGGATACTCTTACAGAATCAAAACCAAAATTTAAACAACCATTATTACATTTCCGATCATTTAATGGCTTTTTGATGATTTATATGATCATTGATTGCATTTTTCTTGATAAAAACGAATCCGTAGAATCGATTGTCGCAGGCCCCAATCACGACGTTATGTTTGAATATTTCATAATGCTAATTATAATTTATTCAATACTTTTACATCTACATATACACTAGGGTGACAGAATAAAATAGACACTTATTAATTAAAAAAAAGATTCTATTCTCGTTATATGTACAAAATATTTTAAAATTTTTAAATTAGACTAATATTTTGTCGATCCACCTTTACTTGCGTGAAGTGCTGCGAGTCGTCGTGGCATAGAATCTATTAAGCGATTAATGGTGTCTTCTGGAATATTTAACCACTCTTCTGTAACAGCTGCCACGGATTCTTCCTTATTGCTGGGTTTTCGGGGTCGTTTCGCCATATTTGTCTGGATTATGTGCCGAACATTCTCTATCGGATTCATGTCTGGTGATTGGCCTGGCCATGGTAAAATCCGAATCCCCTGTTCCTCTTTCCATGTGGTTGTTGTTCTTGCTTTGTGGCAGGGTGCTCGATCCTCCATAAAAGTGGCGTCTTCTTTAGATAAAATGGCGTTGTCGAATATCGGTAGTAGTCCTTCTGTTAATATTTGGATATATTTTGCCGCATTTATATTTCCGTCGCAGATTACTAATTGCGATCTTCCACTATACCATATCGCGCCCCACACCATGATGTTCACACCGCCGTATTTCACCGTCTGATGCAAAAATATGTCGTCCAGTTGCTGTGACGAACGTCTCCATACCCACTATCCACTATCCACTATCACTGAATTGGCAGTATCTGCTTTCGTCTGAAAAAATGACAGACCGCCAAAACTCTTCGGGCTTCGTTCGCATTTCGATTGCCCAAGCCATTCGGCGCCGTTTTTGAAACGCCGTAAGGAGAGGTTGTTTCTTTGCCACCCTTTTATACACCCCCGCACTGTGGAGGTATCGCAGAACGGTGCGCTGACTTTTCCGTGAAATTGCCGCAAGTTCAGCTGTACTTTTTCGCGATTCTCTTTAACACTTCGCGCACAAGCACCGTTTTACTTCTTTCAGAAGGTCCGGCACGACCTGGTCTCGGCTCCAAATTTACTTATTTCACGTTGCGAAGCGACGCGTTCACTCTGGCCAACGATGCGACCCCGGTGAAGTCGCTAATGTTACTCGAACCTTGTAAGCGAGGCATAGTTGTAACGATACTAAACTATGACGAATTCCTTCCGATACATCTACCCCTACCCTAATGACAAGAGAAAGTTCTTACTTCGTTCTTAGAATTTAGCTGTTTATATATTTATACGGCTTTACCTGGTGTCTATTTTATTCTGTCACCCTAGTGTATGTATGTAATAAGTGCAAAAACCGAAAACAAAAAGCAAAAACAGATATAAATTTGTAGAAACAAGAACGAATGCTAATTATTCACGAATATTAAAAGAACTATTATTAAAGCAAGTAATAAATTAAAATAATATGCCGGTTGCATTTTTATTGATAGAAACGAATCTGTAGAATCGATTGCCGTAGACTTCAATCAATTTTTAAACAAATCTTACGTTTGGATATTATATAATAATAATTTGTTAATTACTTGTACATCTGTGTATAACTTATTACGTCTAAGTTTGGTCCTGTGAATCTGAAATAAACCCTAAACAAAAATAAATTGTAAATTGTGCATCATAGCTAGCACCCTTTAGCGAGACACCATCTGGGAATCGCTGTTTTAGTAAATACATTTTATAGCTTTCTTGTGATAAAGAGAGTATATCATATTTCCCAAGAAGCTAAGTTTTTAATGCTGTGTTGTGTTCTAATTTTAGGAGGAGAGCTTTACTCAAATTCGTGAAGCAAAAGAGAAGTGTAAAATTTCCATGGAGAAATTAGAGGCGGAACTATTACAAATGAGAAAAACAGTGGCCACAACAAACCTTGAAAATCTCCAATTAGTTGATAGAAATAAACAGTTACGTACGTATTTAGAGAAGGTTAAAGAGCTCATAAGGTGTGCCAAAGATAAAGTCGAAAGTATTTTCCTTGGCGCTAATACCAATAGATATAGTAATGCGCATTATGCTAGAGAACTTCAAAACGCCTTGAACATGAAGATAGAGATTCCTGGTGAAATGGAGAATTCCGAACAGGAACGTGAGCAGATTAATAGCATAGAGAAAGGTGGTGGGCGCAAAAGACCTGCATCAACAAATGAGTCCGAAGCTAAAAAGTGTAAATCACAAGTGGATGAAAACAAATCATCCGAACAACTCGCAAAAGATGCGTGTCATTGGCGTAGTAGCTGTTTTGAATTACTGATAAAGATTCAGAGCTTAGAAGTTGAGATTAGAAAGCGAGAAAGGGTTGTAGAAGAAGGAACGAGAAGAGAGCAAAAATTGATGGGCCTTTGCCGCCAGTTACAAGCAGATCGCAGAACATACTTGGATGCTTTACGAGAATTAAGTAAGAACCGAGACCTACTTCTCGAGTTTATTAATTCCAATAATATTAACGTTGGGTAACTTATGCCTGTTATAACAAGCATAACTCAGAATGATCTAAAAGATTCCGACAAGCTTCAAGCGCAACCGAAACATCGTGTTAACGGCGGTAAAAACAACAAAAAAATGCGCAAACGTAAGTTGAAGCAACTCCAAAAGAATCTTGATAAACGAGTTAAAGATGGAAATTTAACCCAGCCACAACTGACTACAGAAGATCGAGAAGAGGTAGATAGGGCATTTGCGCTTATGCATACGATGGAACCGCCTCCTCTCATAAAAATTTGCGACGAACCTATTGATTCGAAATCATCATTAACGAAAGATCCGCAACCATCTACAGCAACTGCAGAGATTGAAAAAATTTCAAGACTAATGAATGAACCGTGCGTTAGTTTTTCCGAAGATGATAGTGTTGAAAGATTCTGGTATGAACCGGCGGAAATGTCTGAGGGAGAAGATCCGGTTTTTCATTTCGAAGAAGAAATACAGGATTTGGTAATATCGTCAAGTGACTGTGAAAACGATGTTGAAGAGGACGACGAAGAAGGTGAATAAGTTTTTTTTTTTTTCATTTAATTTAATTTAATATATTAATTTTGAATAGTTTGATATATAATTTTTTTAATTTTTGAATGATTTGCAAGGATAGCTTCTCAGGTGTCGAATTCAAATCTTATTGAAACTTGGTAAGCATGTAGCGTATGTCGAGACTTGAAAATAAAATTTCTTTGCAATTCACTTTGATGGGGTGATACACCCCTTCGAAAATTCACAGACTTTCAGTTTTCTCGATTTAGTCTTGAACCGAAATAGATAGAACAAAGTTTAAATGCAAATGTACCTTATCGAAAAGTCTTTCAGGACACGTGAAGGTGCTATATACAGGGATGTTGCATTTAAGCGCCACCGTCTTATCCTAAAACTGATTATAGTAATGTGGAAAAGCAATTAACGCAAGTTTTTCATCTTTTAACATCCTTTATTGATTTTAAAAGCAATTTCAATTATACAGGGTAGGTGATATTAACATAAGAACTTATACACCCAGGGACATGAATATGAAGCACCCTTTAGATGTTTTAATATAGGGGTTTTAACAGACAAATAGTCTTTACCTGGCGCTTCTTAGAAATATCCGTAGTATAAATAGGAAGGGTTGGTGGGAGAAATAGATGTTAATCCATTTATTGCTGTATTTGCGGAACTAATTGTATTTTACACTTAGTATAGTTCGGTAAAGTGACCGGTGAACATCAGTATTTTCAGTAACTTTCAGAATTTCAACGTGCGCAAATTATTACACTACATGCCGAGGATTATTCCAAGTGATGATAAGTAAAAAAAAGTAAAATGTATAAATATGTAAAAGTGTTCAAACTACAAAAAGTAAATATATCTCGACTAAAGGAAAATAATATCTTATTTGTAGTATTATAAATTATTTAGGAATTAAATAGAAAAACAGGTGATGGATCAAAATTACTTTATTAAAATATTTGCTTGGTAACTGTAAATAAAGAAATTATATAAAAGATGAAAAGAAACACGTTAAAATAAGATTAAAGGATTCTTTATTTACAAATTCATTAATTAGCTAATTTTCTGAGCTTGAATCATCATCATCATTTAAATTAATAATAAAGGGAAAAATTACGATTGCAGTATCTTTTTCTAATTCCCCATATATATATATATTCAATGGGGTTGAATATACAGTGGTATGGGAGAATCTTAGTACTGTGTGGCTATATACACGTGCTAGTTCATTTATCACATATTCCTTCGATGGTTTATGTCTAAAACATACGCACTATTATTTACTTGCTTCAACCTACTTTAACAAATACTCACACTCAGACTAGGATCATACGCGATGTTGTTATTGGCCAGCCACCTTTTCCCCAACTAGCGTGTGGTGCCTTATTTCCTAGTTCAGAATGATAACTACCATTATCCATAATAATCATAGGAATTAGGTGTTATATTCGGTAACAACTGGAACGTAAACTATTTCGTAAAATTCTCTTTGCACATTTCTCTGTGATAATCATGTCCTCTTGTTTTTGAACAAAATATAAGTGAAGCTCCTGGTATAAAATCATCGCTATTGCCAGCACGTAAAACGATAAATCTATAAACAACCTTTTGCCTTCAGTCTTTAATTTTTTCACATTTGCCGATTACTGTCGTAAACGAAGGAACAACGAAAACGTTTGATACTCTTTTTCATGGCAACCGACAACATTGTCTTTCATCAAATATCTTCCGAAATAGCCAATAACAGCAACGTATTAAAAAAACAGTGTGTTGTGTTATCCATTAAAATTTAATTTAATTATTAACTATTATGTTATAATTATGCACTAATATAAAATATTTTTAATTTATTTATGTAGTCCCATTGCATATTTATGACGTTATTTGATTATATGTATGACGTACATTGGAACTTGTGCCCCTAATATACCAAGTTTCATTCAGATCTGAATTTGACACCCGGAAACCTATCCTTGTTATGATAGATTTTTTTTTTGTAAAATTTTTTGTAATGTTCGTGAATTTTCTTAAATAAATACCGTAGGAACACCTGAAATAAATGATGAAGTAGATTCAGATGAAACGACCCAGCTAATATGTCTAGCGACAGCGAGGAAATGATCGACGCAGATGATGAAGAAGGGGAATAAATTTGTTATTTCGTTTGATATAATTTAATATGTAATTTTTGAATAACTAGATATATATATAAGCTTTAGGATAGAATTTCTTTGTGAAATATTTGCTAATATTCGTAAGTTTTCTTCAATAAATTCTGCAAGAATATCTGAAATGAAAAGATGTGGCTTCTGACTCCACATAAGAAATGCAGGATGATAATAATATAATATAATTTTTAAATGATGAAATGTAATTTTTGAATAATTTGATGCACAATTTTTAAATAACTAGATACATATAACCTTTAGGATAGACGTTTGTTATTGTAAAATGTTTTATAATATTTCTGAGTTTCATTAAATAAATTAAAATACTTACTTTTAAACTTTCCTTAAAACTAGACGCTTGATACTGAGCGTATCTGGCTATCGTAGTATGAGATCGATGCGAAATACAAGCCCAAACCTTCCTACCAGACTGCGGATCCCAATTCTCATCCGAAGGTTGCTGATACTGAGTTCTAACTTCGACGCTGTGGTCGGGATTAGCTTCCACTAGCGTTTTCGTAGAAAATAACCCTAAATCTAACTTCAACGCCGACGCTAACCCCCGCACGACTGCGATGGGGTGCTTCAAGCAGAACTCCTGTAACTGCGGGCTAAAAGCGTGTTTCTTGTTTTCAAGAAACACCGAAGGCGCTGGTGGTAATAACTGCTGATGATTCAGCTTATGCGAAGGCGGGTCTGGTGGGGCTGGAGGTGGCGCGTTATCTGATATCAAGGAATTACTAATTTCACCTTTAACCCCCTCACCCCTGGTTTTAAAAATCGTAATTAATATTTTTTGCTCTAATTACGAAATTTTTATTACAATAGCATCTCAGTATCATATACTATAGACTGTATCACAAAGGCTTCGAACTATTTCTCTTATGAAGATATCGTTTATATAGATAAATTTATTTAGTGCTGCCGTAAACATCAAAATAAGTAAAGGTGTGTATTTTTTATTATATATACAGTTTTCCCATGTGTAAATGATAATTGTCAATAAGTTAGCAGGATAGTAAGCAACCAGTCACACACTCCCATTAAACGGGCGAGAATCCAGAGTTCCTAGCAAAACAATTTACCAGTGCTACCGCAGGTCTTAATGCAATTAAAATAACTATTCTGCAAATCTGATGACATTTTATTTTAACGATTAATTAAGGCAAACAAAACAACCGTCTTTCAAATGCGTCCATTACCAAAAAGGTTCATCAATATTCAATATCTCATTTAATGCAATAATGTGATCTCGCAACAGATTCAGATATTTTGCTGCAGTGAGGTTAACGTCAGTAAAAAATGGAATAATAAAGTCTATCGCTTATTATACACAAACATTGACTTTTTGAGGATACTGTGTTCGAGTCAGATTTTGAGTTATACATAGCAAAAAAGATGCAAAGGAAAAATGTATGTGCAATGATAAAAAAAGATCCCTGTATATATATATATATCAAATACAAAGGTGGCGGAAATGGATTGGACTAGCAACAGGAAAATATCTGTTAGCACAGTGAAACGTCGCAAACCTCCACGGCCATATTACTACACGAAAATCGTTGCAATGTCGTGGGAATAAACAATAGGCTAACACGAAGACTAGACAAAGAATGAGGGAACGTACTATGGACTGATGAGTCCAAATATCAAGTTCTGGTCAAAGCCGTAGAACATTCGTCAGGCGCTCAAAAGACGAGAAAATGCTCCTGGAGTGCATTAAACTAACAATAAAGGGGATCCTTGTGAAAGTTGAAGGAATAATCAGGAAGAAGAATTCGGATCTTAATCCGATAGAGTTTCTATAGGAATTAGAAGAGATTTCCCAATGTCCAAATCCCATCTCTGAACAGTATCACAGAGGGAGTGGAACAATATTCCTCAAGATACACTAAGGAGATTGGTAGAGAGAATACCACGAATTGTGCGAGCAGTTATGCGAGTTTTGAAGCAAGCGTCAAGTATCCATACTATCATGCGGACTAGTGTATATTATTTATTACAAACAGTTATTTTATTAAGTATTCCTATAGCTGAAGATCGCAACGACTCTAAACTCTTTACTTATTTTAGGTCTACCATTTCAGCAAGCGGAATACTCTGATTTACAAGGAAACAACAGTTCCCATGTTTCCTACTTTTATGGCAGTTAGCGTAATATTTAAAGGTAAACCATTAATTTGAAAGAAGCGGCCTTTTTCCGGAATTTAGCCAGTGTTCAGACAGGGCAAGAACATGAACCACTTGCTAATATGTTTAGTTCGTCATACATATTTTGATGTAATAAATTTACAGATAAATTACATGAGAAAAATGATACTGCATTATTATTCGTTTCTAATAGAATGAAAGGTTGAAATAACGCGTCCTTCGTCATTCGAATTCATATAAAGTAATAGAAAAGGGCTATATTACATAAGACCTAATACTTCGAAGTCTGGGTAACATAGTCTATAGCACGCCATTATCGAGATTCTATTGTAAATATTTTATAGCAATAGAAATTGGTTTTTACTTACTTGCACAATTCCAATATCGTTTTCGCGTCCATACTTATGTTGTATTCGGTATCCGGCCGTTTTTCAGAGTGATAAGAATCCATATCCCAGGAATCTCATTCTTAACGGTAAGTATACTATCGTGGGGTGGTGATTTGATTCTTTCCTTGATATCATCTTTGGCGTCGACTTTCGACGTTTCACTATGAACCATGTTCGATGGTGAAAATGGACCTGATGATAAAGTATTGCCTTCTGGAAATGAGAACCATACCCGTTGAATGGTATACTTTGTAATAACGATATTTCCAAAATTTCCTGTCCCAAAAGTTATTATGTGTTGTATACATTGATATATCTGGCCTATTTTATTGAATATAAAGATAAATAAAGTTATATACACGCATTTTGAATAAAACCAACTGCATTCACAGATTTCCCTATATTTTTCTTATCGGTAGGTTCTGTATATTTAGTGTTACGTTGGAG
Source organism: Trypoxylus dichotomus (assembly GCA_023509865.1). Classification (NCBI taxonomy): domain Eukaryota; kingdom Metazoa; phylum Arthropoda; class Insecta; order Coleoptera; family Scarabaeidae; genus Trypoxylus; species Trypoxylus dichotomus. The sequence continues at coordinate 10,661,945 of CM042083.1, read as the reverse complement.
TGTGATTGCTTGCGATATTTATAAACGTAAAACTAAAAAAACGGAATTATATGGAATTATAAACGTAATACGTGCAGCAGCTATAATTATATATTACGTATAACTGAATTAGGTTTTAAAATTCGTGCGCATGTTGGTAGCACATAAACAACGAAAAGAACAAACGCTCACCATTTTGTTTCGTTTTCCGTTAGAGAACGCGGGTGGTAGTTTTCGCTTACCGTAAGTGATTTATTTAATTAACTAATTTTCTTTTAATAATTTAATAATTAATAATTTTATTTTAATAAAATAAAGTAGAAATAATTCCAACTCTTTAGAAATATTTACATTTCTAACAATTAATAACGATATTTCCAAAATTTCCTGTCCCAAAAGTTATTATGTGTTATATACATTGATATATCTGGTCTATTTTATTGAATATAAAGATAAATAAAGTTATATACACGCATTTTGAATAAAAACCAACTGCATTCACAGATTTCCCTATATTTTTCTTATCGGTAGGTTCTGTATATTTAGTGTTACGTTGGAGTGTGATTGCTTGCGATATTTATAAACGTAAAACTAAAAAACGGAATTATATGGAATTATAAACGTAATACGTGCAGCAGCTATAATTATATATTACGTATAACTGAATTAGGTTTTAAGATTCGTGCGCATGTTGGCAGCACATAAACAACGAAAAGATCAAACGCTCACCATTTTGTTTCGTTTTCCGTTAGAGAACGCGGGTGGAAGTTTTCGCTTATCGTAAGTGATTTATTTAATTAACTAATTTTCTTTTAATAATTTAATAATTAATAATTCTATTGTAATAAAATAAAGTAGAAATAATTCCAACTCTTTAGAAATATTTACATTTCTAACAATTAATAACGATATTTCCAAAATTTCCTGTCCCAAAAGTTATTATGTGTTATATACATTGATATATCTGGTCTATTTTATTGAATATAAAGATAAATAAAGTTATATACACGTATTTTGAATAAAACCAACTGCCTTCACACATTTCCCTATATTTTTCTTATCGGTAGGTCCTGTATATTTAGTGTTACGTTGGAGTGTGATTGCCTGCGATAAGATGGCTAACCCTATTATCTTCAAACACATCGATACTTTAAAGCAGGCTTGGCAAGACGTGGATGAGTCAACGAAGTTGGAGATGCTTCAAGTGCATTATGCAGAACTATTCGATTACATCCGGAAGCAAGAAAAGCTCTATGCCATTGGAACTCGAGACCTTGCAGCTGCGATTACTGATAAAAACAATTTACTGCGCGAACTTGGTATGCAGGATGGGAAGAAGCATGAACTCTTTGCCACCTACAATAGAGTTCGGGTAAATATACATTCACTTTGTTAATGTGTAGTCTCCGATGAAAGATTTAAGCTTCCGTAAACCTATACAATTGTATTCGAACATGTAAAAGCTACTTTAGATAGAATCGATAGAATAGAACATGTGTTTGCTGCATATAAACGAAAATTCCTGTTAGATATTTCTTTTTTGGTATTAAGAATTTTTCTTCTTCAATATTTTAGTTGTATTTAGTTGTGTTGTGCATATGCATAAATTGATCAATTGTTAATTTGGCCATCTTATAATTATTTCAAATTTAATATAGAAACAAAATCAAATACAGGGTGATTCACAAAAACCATCAGAAAATTTAAATGGGTGAAACACTTGCTGAATAGAAATTGATTCTGAATCAAAAATATACTAAAGTTTCATGGTAACTGAGAAATTACCCATTTTGGCTCAAAACTTTAGTATAGCATTTAGTAGTAACAACTAACTATAACAACACGCTAAAACAGTAAAAACAGAAATCAATAATAATATATCAATGCTAAATCAATAAAGTTATCACGAATTCTTTATGCATAAGAGTTCTTATGCGAGTCTACAAATACCTCATCAACTCTTTTATGAAGATGTAATGAATCAGCAGAAATACGGTAACAAAAATTCTATCGTACGTCTGCTTCGAAAAAATCCGAAAATTTTCAACAAAATTTCATAAAGGACCTAATATCAATGTTATTTATTTAAAAGTAATTATATTATCTTTTAGTAGAGTTAACATTTTACAGGGTGTCCGAACTAATATATTCTTAGGATACTCTTACAGAATCAAAACCAAAATTTAAACAACCATTATTACATTTCCGATCATTTAATGGCTTTTTGATGATTTATATGATCATTGATTGCATTTTTCTTGATAAAAACGAATCCGTAGAATCGATTGTCGCAGGCCCCAATCACGACGTTATGTTTGAATATTTCATAATGCTAATTATAATTTATTCAATACTTTTACATCTACATATACACTAGGGTGACAGAATAAAATAGACACTTATTAATTAAAAAAAAGATTCTATTCTCGTTATATGTACAAAATATTTTAAAATTTTTAAATTAGACTAATATTTTGTCGATCCACCTTTACTTGCGTGAAGTGCTGCGAGTCGTCGTGGCATAGAATCTATTAAGCGATTAATGGTGTCTTCTGGAATATTTAACCACTCTTCTGTAACAGCTGCCACGGATTCTTCCTTATTGCTGGGTTTTCGGGGTCGTTTCGCCATATTTGTCTGGATTATGTGCCGAACATTCTCTATCGGATTCATGTCTGGTGATTGGCCTGGCCATGGTAAAATCCGAATCCTGTTCCTCTTTCCATGTGGTTGTTGTTCTTGCTTTGTGGCAGGGTGCTCGATCCTCCATAAAAGTGGCGTCTTCTTTAGATAAAATGGCGTTGTCGAATATCGGTAGTAGTCCTTCTGTTAATATTTGGATATATTTTGCCGCATTTATATTTCCGTCGCAGATTACTAATTGCGATCTTCCACTATACCATATCGCGCCCCACACCATGATGTTCACACCGCCGTATTTCACCGTCTGATGCAAAAATATGTCGTCCAGTTGCTGTGACGAACGTCTCCATACCCACTATCCACTATCCACTATCACTGAATTGGCAGTATCTGCTTTCGTCTGAAAAAATGACAGACCGCCAAAACTCTTCGGGCTTCGTTCGCATTTCGATTGCCCAAGCCATTCGGCGCCGTTTTTGAAACGCCGTAAGGAGAGGTTGTTTCTTTGCCACCCTTTTATACACCCCCGCACTGTGGAGGTATCGCAGAACGGTGCGCTGACTTTTCCGTGAAATTGCCGCAAGTTCAGCTGTACTTTTTCGCGATTCTCTTTAACACTTCGCGCACAAGCACCGTTTTACTTCTTTCAGAAGGTCCGGCACGACCTGGTCTCGGCTCCAAATTTACTTATTTCACGTTGCGAAGCGACGCGTTCACTCTGGCCAACGATGCGACCCCGGTGAAGTCGCTAATGTTACTCGAACCTTGTAAGCGAGGCATAGTTGTAACGATACTAAACTATGACGAATTCCTTCCGATACATCTACCCCTACCCTAATGACAAGAGAAAGTTCTTAATTCGTTCTTAGAATTTAGCTGTTTATATATTTATACGGCTTTACCTGGTGTCTATTTTATTCTGTCACCCTAGTGTATGTATGTAATAAGTGCAAAAACCGAAAACAAAAAGCAAAAACAGATATAAATTTGTAGAAACAAGAACGAATGCTAATTATTCACGAATATTAAAAGAACTATTATTAAAGCAAGTAATAAATTAAAATAATATGCCGGTTGCATTTTTATTGATAGAAACGAATCTGTAGAATCGATTGCCGTAGACTTCAATCAATTTTTAAACAAATCTTACGTTTGGATATTATATAATAATAATTTGTTAATTACTTGTACATCTGTGTATAACTTATTACGTCTAAGTTTGGTCCTGTGAATCTGAAATAAACCCTAAACAAAAATAAATTGTAAATTGTGCATCATAGCTAGCACCCTTTAGCGAGACACCATCTGGGAATCGCTGTTTTAGTAAATACATTTTATAGCTTTCTTGTGATAAAGAGAGTATATCATATTTCCCAAGAAGCTAAGTTTTTAATGCTGTGTTGTGTTCTAATTTTAGGAGGAGAGCTTTACTCAAATTCGTGAAGCAAAAGAGAAGTGTAAAATTTCCATGGAGAAATTAGAGGCGGAACTATTACAAATGAGAAAAACAGTGGCCACAACAAACCTTGAAAATCTCCAATTAGTTGATAGAAATAAACAGTTACGTACGTATTTAGAGAAGGTTAAAGAGCTCATAAGGTGTGCCAAAGATAAAGTCGAAAGTATTTTCCTTGGCGCTAATACCAATAGATATAGTAATGCGCATTATGCTAGAGAACTTCAAAACGCTTTGAACATGAAGATAGAGATTCCTGGTGAAATGGAGAATTCCGAACAGGAACGTGAGCAGATTAATAGCATAGAGAAAGGTGGTGGGCGCAAAAGACCTGCATCAACAAATGGGTCCGAAGCTAAAAAGTGTAAATCACAAGTGGATGAAAACAAATCATCCGAACAACTCGCAAAAGATGCGTGTCATTGGCGTAGTAGCTGTTTTGAATTACTGATAAAGATTCAGAGCTTAGAAGTTGAGATTAGAAAGCGAGAAAGGGTTGTAGAAGAAGGAACGAGAAGAGAGCAAAAATTGATGGGCCTTTGCCGCCAGTTACAAGCAGATCGCAGAACATACTTGGATGCTTTACGAGAATTAAGTAAGAACCGAGACCTACTTCTCGAGTTTATTAATTCCAATAATATTAACGTGGGGGTACTTATGCCTGTTATAACAAGCATAACTCAGAATGATCTAAAAGATTCCGACAAGCTTCAAGCGCAACCGAAACATCGTGTTAACGGCGGTAAAAACAACAAAAAAATGCGCAAACGTAAGTTGAAGCAACTCCAAAAGAATCTTGATAAACGAGTTAAAGATGGAAATTTAACCCAGCCACAACTGACTACAGAAGATCGAGAAGAGGTTGATAGGGCATTTGCGCTTATGCATACGATGGAACCGCCTCCTCTCATAAAAATTTGCGACGAACCTATTGATTCGAAATCATCATTAACGAAAGATCCGCAACCATCTACAGCAACTGCAGAGATTGAAAAAATTTCAAGACTAATGAATGAACCGTGCGTTAGTTTTTCCGAAGATGATAGTGTTGAAAGATTCTGGTATGAACCGGCGGAAATGTCTGAGGGAGAAGATCCGGTTTTTCATTTCGAAGAAGAAATACAGGATTTGGTAATATCGTCAAGTGACTGTGAAAACGATGTTGAAGAGGACGACGAAGAAGGTGAATAAGTTTTTTTTTTTTCATTTAATGTAATTTAATATATTAATTTTGAATAGTTTGATATATAATTTTTTTTTAATTTTTGAATGATTTGCAAGGATAGCTTCTCAGGTGTCGAATTCAAATCTTATTGAAACTTGGTAAGCATGTAGCGTATGTCGAGACTTGAAAATAAAATTTCTTTGCAATTCACTTTGATGGGGTGATACACCCCTTCGAAAATTCACAGACTTTCAGTTTTCTCGATTTAGTCTTGAACCGAAATAGATAGAACAAAGTTTAAATGCAAATGTACCTTATCGAAAAGTCTTTCAGGACACGTGAAGGTGCTATATACAGGGATGTTGCATTTAAGCGCCACCGTCTTATCCTAAAACTGATTATAGTAATGTGGAAAAGCAATTAACGCAAGTTTTTCATCTTTTAACATCCTTTATTGATTTTAAAAGCAATTTCAATTATACAGGGTAGGTGATATTAACATAAGAACTTATACACCCAGGGACATGAATATGAAGCACCCTTTAGATGTTTTAATATAGGGGTTTTAACAGACAAATAGTCTTTACCTGGCGCTTCTTAGAAATATCCGTAGTATAAATAGGAAGGGTTGGTGGGAGAAATAGATGTTAATCCATTTATTGCTGTATTTGCGGAACTAATTGTATTTTACACTTAGTATAGTTCGGTAAAGTGACCGGTGAACATCAGTATTTTCAGTAACTTTCAGAATTTCAACGTGCGCAAATTATTACACTACATGCCGAGGATTATTCCAAGTGATGATAAGTAAAAAAGTAAAATGTATAAATATGTAAAAGTGTTCAAACTACAAAAGTAAATATATCTCGACTAAAGGAAAATAATATCTTATTTGTAGTATTATAAATTATTTAGGAATTAAATAGAAAAAAACAGGTGATGGATCAAAATTACTTTATTAAAATATTTGCTTGGTAACTGTAAATAAAGAAATTATATAAAAGATGAAAAGAAACACGTTAAAATAAGATTAAAGGATTCTTTATTTACAAATTCATTAATTAGCTAATTTTCTGAGCTTGAATCATCATCATCATTTAAATTAATAATAAAGGGAAAAAATTACGATTGCAGTATCTTTTTCTAATTCCCCATATATATATATATTCAATGGGGTTGAATATACAGTGGTATGGGAGAATCTTAGTACTGTGTGGCTATATACACGTGCTAGTTCATTTATCACATATTCCTTCGATGGTTTATGTCTAAAACATACGCACTATTATTTACTTGCTTCAACCTACTTTAACAAATACTCACACTCAGACTAGGATCATACGCGATGTTGTTATTGGCCAGCCACCTTTTCCCCAACTAGCGTGTGGTGCCTTATTTCCTAGTTCAGAATGATAACTACCATTATCCATAATAATCATAGGAATTAGGTGTTATATTCGGTAACAACTGGAACGTAAACTATTTCGTAAAATTCTCTTTGCACATTTCTCTGTGATAATCATGTCCTCTTGTTTTTGAACAAAATATAAGTGAAGCTCCTGGTATAAAATCATCGCTATTGCCAGCACGTAAAACGATAAATCTATAAACAACCTTTTGCCTTCAGTCTTTAATTTTTTTCACATTTGCCGATTACTGTCGTAAACGAAGGAACAACGAAAACGTTTGATACTCTTTTTCATGGCAACCGACAACATTGTCTTTCATCAAATATCTTCCGAAATAGCCAATAACAGCAACGTATTAAAAAAACAGTGTGTTGTGTTTATCCATTAAAATTTAATTTAATTATTAACTATTATGTTATAATTATGCACTAATATAAAATATTTTTAATTTATTTATGTAGTCCCATTGCATATTTATGACGTTATTTGATTATATGTATGACGTACATTGGAACTTGTGCCCCTAATATACCAAGTTTCATTCAGATCTGAATTTGACACCCGGAAACCTATCCTTGTTATGATAGATTTTTTTTTTGTAAAATTTTTTGTAATGTTCGTGAATTTTCTTAAATAAATACCGTAGGAACACCTGAAATAAATGATGAAGTAGATTCAGATGAAACGACCCAGCTAATATGTCTAGCGACAGCGAGGAAATGATCGACGCAGATGATGAAGAAGGGGAATAAATTTGTTATTTCGTTTGATATAATTTAATATGTAATTTTTGAATAACTAGATATATATATAAGCTTTAGGATAGAATTTCTTTGTGAAATATTTGCTAATATTCGTAAGTTTTCTTCAATAAATTCTGCAAGAATATCTGAAATGAAAAGATGTGGCTTCTGACTCCACATAAGAAATGCAGGATGATAATAATATAATATAATTTTTAAATGATGAAATGTAATTTTTGAATAATTTGATGCACAATTTTTAAATAACTAGATACATATAACCTTTAGGATAGACGTTTGTTATTGTAAAATGTTTTATAATATTTCTGAGTTTCATTAAATAAATTAAAATACTTACTTTTAAACTTTCCTTAAAACTAGACGCTTGATACTGAGCGTATCTGGCTATCGTAGTATGAGATCGATGCGAAATACAAGCCCAAACCTTCCTACCAGACTGCGGATCCCAATTCTCATCCGAAGGTTGCTGATACTGAGTTCTAACTTCGACGCTGTGGTCGGGATTAGCTTCCACTAGCGTTTTCGTAGAAAATAACCTAAATCTAACTTCAACGCCGACGCTAACCCCGCACGACTGCGATGGGGTGCTTCAAGCAGAACTCCTGTAACTGCGGGCTAAAAGCGTGTTTCTTGTTTTCAAGAAACACCGAAGGCGCTGGTGGTAATAACTGCTGATGATTCAGCTTATGCGAAGGCGGGTCTGGTGGGGCTGGAGGTGGCGCGTTATCTGATATCAAGGAATTACTAATTTCACCTTTAACCCCCTCACCCCTGGTTTTAAAAATCGTAATTAATATTTTTTGCTCTAATTACGAAATTTTTATTACAATAGCATCTCAGTATCATATACTATAGACTGTATCACAAAGGCTTCGAACTATTTCTCTTATGAAGATATCGTTTATATAGATAAATTTATTTAGTGCTGCCGTAAACATCAAAATAAGTAAAGGTGTGTATTTTTTATTATATATACAGTTTTCCCATGTGTAAATGATAATTGTCAATAAGTTAGCAGGATAGTAAGCAACCAGTCACACACTCCCATTAAACGGGCGAGAATCCAGAGTTCCTAGCAAAACAATTTACCAGTGCTACCGCAGGTCTTAATGCAATTAAAATAACTATTCTGCAAATCTGATGACATTTTATTTTAACGATTAATTAAGGCAAACAAAACAACCGTCTTTCAAATGCGTCCATTACCAAAAAGGTTCATCAATATTCAATATCTCATTTAATGCAATAATGTGATCTCGCAACAGATTCAGATATTTTGCTGCAGTGAGGTTAACGTCAGTAAAAAATGGAATAATAAAGTCTATCGCTTATTATACACAAACATTGACTTTTTGAGGATACTGTGTTCGAGTCAGATTTTGAGTTATACATAGCAAAAAAGATGCAAAGGAAAAATGTATGTGCAATGATAAAAAAAGATCCCTGTATATATATATATATCAAATACAAAGGTGGCGGAAATGGATTGGACTAGCAACAGGAAAATATCTGTTAGCACAGTGAAACGTCGCAAACCTCCACGGCCATATTACTACACGAAAATCGTTGCAATGTCGTGGGAATAAACAATAGGCTAACACGAAGACTAGACAAAGAATGAGGAACGTACTATGGACTGATGAGTCCAAATATCAAGTTCTGGTCAAAGCCGTAGAACATTCGTCAGGCGCTCAAAAGACGAGAAAATGCTCCTGGAGTGCATTAAACTAACAATAAAGGGGATCCTTGTGAAAGTTGAAGGAATAATCAGGAAGAAGAATTCGGATCTTAATCCGATAGAGTTTCTATAGGAATTAGAAGAGATTTCCCAATGTCCAAATCCCATCTCTGAACAGTATCACAGAGAGTGGAACAATATTCCTCAAGATACACTAAGGAGATTGGTAGAGAGAATACCACGAATTGTGCGAGCAGTTATGCGAGTTTTGAAGCAAGCGTCAAGTATCCATACTATCATGCGGACTAGTGTATATTATTTATTACAAACAGTTATTTTATTAAGTATTCCTATAGCTGAAGATCGCAACGACTCTAAACTCTTTACTTATTTTAGGTCTACCATTTCAGCAAGCGGAATACTCTGATTTACAAGGAAACAACAGTTCCCATGTTTCCTACTTTTATGGCAGTTAGCGTAATATTTAAAGGTAAACCATTAATTTGAAAGAAGCGGCCTTTTTCCGGAATTTAGCCAGTGTTCAGACAGGGCAAGAACATGAACCACTTGCTAATATGTTTAGTTCGTCATACATATTTTGATGTAATAAATTTACAGATAAATTACATGAGAAAAATGATACTGCATTATTATTCGTTTCTAATAGAATGAAAGGTTGAAATAACGCGTCCTTCGTCATTCGAATTCATATAAAGTAATAGAAAAGGGCTATATTACATAAGACCTAATACTTCGAAGTCTGGGTAACATAGTCTATAGCACGCCATTATCGAGATTCTATTGTAAATATTTTATAGCAATAGAAATTGGTTTTTACTTACTTGCACAATTCCAATATCGTTTTCGCGTCCATACTTATGTTGTATTCGGTATCCGGCCGTTTTTCAGAGTGATAAGAATCCATATCCCAGGGAATCTCATTCTTAACGGTAAGTATACTATCGTGGGGTGGTGATTTGATTCTTTCCTTGATATCATCTTTGGCGTCGACTTTCGACGTTTCACTATGAACCATGTTCGATGGTGAAAATGGACCTGATGATAAAGTATTGCCTTCTGGAAATGAGAACCATACCCGTTGAATGGTATACTTTGTAATAACGATATTTCCAAAATTTCCTGTCCCAAAAGTTATTATGTGTTGTATACATTGATATATCTGGCCTATTTTATTGAATATAAAGATAAATAAAGTTATATACACGCATTTTGAATAAAAAACCAACTGCATTCACAGATTTCCCTATATTTTTCTTATCGGTAGGTTCTGTATATTTAGTGTTACGTTGGAGTGTGATTGCTTGCGATATTTATAAACGTAAAACTAAAAAAACGGAATTATATGGAATTATAAACGTAATACGTGCAGCAGCTATAATTATATATTACGTATAACTGAATTAGGTTTTAAAATTCGTGCGCATGTTGGTAGCACATAAACAACGAAAAGAACAAACGCTCACCATTTTGTTTCGTTTTCCGTTAGAGAACGCGGGTGGTAGTTTTCGCTTACCGTAAGTGATTTATTTAATTAACTAATTTTCTTTTAATAATTTAATAATTAATAATTTTATTTTAATAAAATAAAGTAGAAATAATTCCAACTCTTTAGAAATATTTACATTTCTAACAATTAATAACGATATTTCCAAAATTTCCTGTCCCAAAAGTTATTATGTGTTATATACATTGATATATCTGGTCTATTTTATTGAATATAAAGATAAATAAAGTTATATACACGCATTTTGAATAAAAAACCAACTGCATTCACAGATTTCCCTATATTTTTCTTATCGGTAGGTTCTGTATATTTAGTGTTACGTTGGAGTGTGATTGCTTGCGATATTTATAAACGTAAAACTAAAAAACGGAATTATATGGAATTATAAACGTAATACGTGCAGCAGCTATAATTATATATTACGTATAACTGAATTAGGTTTTAAGATTCGTGCGCATGTTGGCAGCACATAAACAACGAAAAGATCAAACGCTCACCATTTTGTTTCGTTTTCCGTTAGAGAACGCGGGTGGAAGTTTTCGCTTATCGTAAGTGATTTATTTAATTAACTAATTTTCTTTTAATAATTTAATAATTAATAATTCTATTGTAATAAAATAAAGTAGAAATAATTCCAACTCTTTAGAAATATTTACATTTCTAACAATTAATAACGATATTTCCAAAATTTCCTGTCCCAAAAGTTATTATGTGTTATATACATTGATATATCTGGTCTATTTTATTGAATATAAAGATAAATAAAGTTATATACACGTATTTTGAATAAAAAACCAACTGCCTTCACACATTTCCCTATATTTTTCTTATCGGTAGGTCCTGTATATTTAGTGTTACGTTGGAGTGTGATTGCCTGCGATAAGATGGCTAACCCTATTATCTTCAAACACATCGATACTTTAAAGCAGGCTTGGCAAGACGTGGATGAGTCAACGAAGTTGGAGATGCTTCAAGTGCATTATGCAGAACTATTCGATTACATCCGGAAGCAAGAAAAGCTCTATGCCATTGGAACTCGAGACCTTGCAGCTGCGATTACTGATAAAAACAATTTACTGCGCGAACTTGGTATGCAGGATGGGAAGAAGCATGAACTCTTTGCCACCTACAATAGAGTTCGGGTAAATATACATTCACTTTGTTAATGTGTAGTCTCGATGAAAGATTTAAGCTTCCGTAAACCTATACAATTGTATTCGAACATGTAAAAGCTACTTTAGATAGAATCGATAGAATAGAACATGTGTTTGCTGCATATAAACGAAAATTCCTGTTAGATATTTCTTTTTTGGTATTAAGAATTTTTCTTCTTCAATATTTTAGTTGTATTTAGTTGTGTTGTGCATATGCATAAATTGATCAATTGTTAATTTGGCCATCTTATAATTATTTCAAATTTAATATAGAAACAAAATCAAATACAGGGTGATTCACAAAAACCATCAGAAAATTTAAATGGGTGAAACACTTGCTGAATAGAAATTGATTCTGAATCAAAAATATACTAAAGTTTCATGGTAACTGAGAAATTACCCATTTTGGCTCAAAACTTTAGTATAGCATTTAGTAGTAACAACTAACTATAACAACACGCTAAAACAGTAAAAACAGAAATCAATAATAATATATCAATGCTAAATCAATAAAGTTATCACGAATTCTTTATGCATAAGAGTTCTTATGCGAGTCTACAAATACCTCATCAACTCTTTTATGAAGATGTAATGAATCAGCAGAAATACGGTAACAAAAATTCTATCGTACGTCTGCTTCGAAAAAATCCGAAAATTTTCAACAAAATTTCATAAAGGACCTAATATCAATGTTATTTATTTAAAAGTAATTATATTATCTTTTAGTAGAGTTAACATTTTACAGGGTGTCCGAACTAATATATTCTTAGGATACTCTTACAGAATCAAAACCAAAATTTAAACAACCATTATTACATTTCCGATCATTTAATGGCTTTTTGATGATTTATATGATCATTGATTGCATTTTTCTTGATAAAAACGAATCCGTAGAATCGATTGTCGCAGGCCCCAATCACGACGTTATGTTTGAATATTTCATAATGCTAATTATAATTTATTCAATACTTTTACATCTACATATACACTAGGGTGACAGAATAAAATAGACACTTATTAATTAAAAAAAAGATTCTATTCTCGTTATATGTACAAAATATTTTAAAATTTTTAAATTAGACTAATATTTTGTCGATCCACCTTTACTTGCGTGAAGTGCTGCGAGTCGTCGTGGCATAGAATCTATTAAGCGATTAATGGTGTCTTCTGGAATATTTAACCACTCTTCTGTAACAGCTGCCACGGATTCTTCCTTATTGCTGGGTTTTCGGGGTCGTTTCGCCATATTTGTCTGGATTATGTGCCGAACATTCTCTATCGGATTCATGTCTGGTGATTGGCCTGGCCATGGTAAAATCCGAATCCCCTGTTCCTCTTTCCATGTGGTTGTTGTTCTTGCTTTGTGGCAGGGTGCTCGATCCTCCATAAAAGTGGCGTCTTCTTTAGATAAAATGGCGTTGTCGAATATCGGTAGTAGTCCTTCTGTTAATATTTGGATATATTTTGCCGCATTTATATTTCCGTCGCAGATTACTAATTGCGATCTTCCACTATACCATATCGCGCCCCACACCATGATGTTCACACCGCCGTATTTCACCGTCTGATGCAAAAATATGTCGTCCAGTTGCTGTGACGAACGTCTCCATACCCACTATCCACTATCCACTATCACTGAATTGGCAGTATCTGCTTTCGTCTGAAAAAATGACAGACCGCCAAAACTCTTCGGGCTTCGTTCGCATTTCGATTGCCCAAGCCATTCGGCGCCGTTTTTGAAACGCCGTAAGGAGAGGTTGTTTCTTTGCCACCCTTTTATACACCCCCGCACTGTGGAGGTATCGCAGAACGGTGCGCTGACTTTTCCGTGAAATTGCCGCAAGTTCAGCTGTACTTTTCGCGATTCTCTTTAACACTTCGCGCACAAGCACCGTTTTACTTCTTTCAGAAGGTCCGGCACGACCTGGTCTCGGCTCCAAATTTACTTATTTCACGTTGCGAAGCGACGCGTTCACTCTGGCCAACGATGCGACCCCGGTGAAGTCGCTAATGTTACTCGAACCTTGTAAGCGAGGCATAGTTGTAACGATACTAAACTATGACGAATTCCTTCCGATACATCTACCCCTACCTAATGACAAGAGAAAGTTCTTAATTCGTTCTTAGAATTTAGCTGTTTATATATTTATACGGCTTTACCTGGTGTCTATTTTATTCTGTCACCCTAGTGTATGTATGTAATAAGTGCAAAAACCGAAAACAAAAAGCAAAAACAGATATAAATTTGTAGAAACAAGAACGAATGCTAATTATTCACGAATATTAAAAGAACTATTATTAAAGCAAGTAATAAATTAAAATAATATGCCGGTTGCATTTTTATTGATAGAAACGAATCTGTAGAATCGATTGCCGTAGACTTCAATCAATTTTTAAACAAATCTTACGTTTGGATATTATATAATAATAATTTGTTAATTACTTGTACATCTGTGTATAACTTATTACGTCTAAGTTTGGTCCTGTGAATCTGAAATAAACCCTAAACAAAAATAAATTGTAAATTGTGCATCATAGCTAGCACCCTTTAGCGAGACACCATCTGGGAATCGCTGTTTTAGTAAATACATTTTATAGCTTTCTTGTGATAAAGAGAGTATATCATATTTCCCAAGAAGCTAAGTTTTTAATGCTGTGTTGTGTTCTAATTTTAGGAGGAGAGCTTTACTCAAATTCGTGAAGCAAAGAGAAGTGTAAAATTTCCATGGAGAAATTAGAGGCGGAACTATTACAAATGAGAAAAACAGTGGCCACAACAAACCTTGAAAATCTCCAATTAGTTGATAGAAATAAACAGTTACGTACGTATTTAGAGAAGGTTAAAGAGCTCATAAGGTGTGCCAAAGATAAAGTCGAAAGTATTTTCCTTGGCGCTAATACCAATAGATATAGTAATGCGCATTATGCTAGAGAACTTCAAAACGCTTTGAACATGAAGATAGAGATTCCTGGTGAAATGGAGAATTCCGAACAGGAACGTGAGCAGATTAATAGCATAGAGAAAGGTGGTGGGCGCAAAAGACCTGCATCAACAAATGAGTCCGAAGCTAAAAAGTGTAAATCACAAGTGGATGAAAACAAATCATCCGAACAACTCGCAAAAGATGCGTGTCATTGGCGTAGTAGCTGTTTTGAATTACTGATAAAGATTCAGAGCTTAGAAGTTGAGATTAGAAAGCGAGAAAGGGTTGTAGAAGAAGGAACGAGAAGAGAGCAAAAATTGATGGGCCTTTGCCGCCAGTTACAAGCAGATCGCAGAACATACTTGGATGCTTTACGAGAATTAAGTAAGAACCGAGACCTACTTCTCGAGTTTATTAATTCCAATAATATTAACGTGGGGGTACTTATGCCTGTTATAACAAGCATAACTCAGAATGATCTAAAAGATTCCGACAAGCTTCAAGCGCAACCGAAACATCGTGTTAACGGCGGTAAAAACAACAAAAAAATGCGCAAACGTAAGTTGAAGCAACTCCAAAAGAATCTTGATAAACGAGTTAAAGATGGAAATTTAACCCAGCCACAACTGACTACAGAAGATCGAGAAGAGGTTGATAGGGCATTTGCGCTTATGCATACGATGGAACCGCCTCCTCTCATAAAAATTTGCGACGAACCTATTGATTCGAAATCATCATTAACGAAAGATCCGCAACCATCTACAGCAACTGCAGAGATTGAAAAAATTTCAAGACTAATGAATGAACCGTGCGTTAGTTTTTCCGAAGATGATAGTGTTGAAAGATTCTGGTATGAACCGGCGGAAATGTCTGAGGGAGAAGATCCGGTTTTTCATTTCGAAGAAGAAATACAGGATTTGGTAATATCGTCAAGTGACTGTGAAAACGATGTTGAAGAGGACGACGAAGAAGGTGAATAAGTTTTTTTTTTTTTCATTTAATGTAATTTAATATATTAATTTTGAATAGTTTGATATATAATTTTTTTTTTAATTTTTGAATGATTTGCAAGGATAGCTTCTCAGGTGTCGAATTCAAATCTTATTGAAACTTGGTAAGCATGTAGCGTATGTCGAGACTTGAAAATAAAATTTCTTTGCAATTCACTTTGATGGGGTGATACACCCCTTCGAAAATTCACAGACTTTCAGTTTTCTCGATTTAGTCTTGAACCGAAATAGATAGAACAAAGTTTAAATGCAAATGTACCTTATCGAAAAGTCTTTCAGGACACGTGAAGGTGCTATATACAGGGATGTTGCATTTAAGCGCCACCGTCTTATCCTAAAACTGATTATAGTAATGTGGAAAAGCAATTAACGCAAGTTTTTCATCTTTTAACATCCTTTATTGATTTTAAAAGCAATTTCAATTATACAGGGTAGGTGATATTAACATAAGAACTTATACACCCAGGGACATGAATATGAAGCACCCTTTAGATGTTTTAATATAGGGGTTTTAACAGACAAATAGTCTTTACCTGGCGCTTCTTAGAAATATCCGTAGTATAAATAGGAAGGGTTGGTGGGAGAAATAGATGTTAATCCATTTATTGCTGTATTTGCGGAACTAATTGTATTTTACACTTAGTATAGTTCGGTAAAGTGACCGGTGAACATCAGTATTTTCAGTAACTTTCAGAATTTCAACGTGCGCAAATTATTACACTACATGCCGAGGATTATTCCAAGTGATGATAAGTAAAAAAAAGTAAAATGTATAAATATGTAAAAGTGTTCAAACTACAAAAAGTAAATATATCTCGACTAAAGGAAAATAATATCTTATTTGTAGTATTATAAATTATTTAGGAATTAAATAGAAAAAAACAGGTGATGGATCAAAATTACTTTATTAAAATATTTGCTTGGTAACTGTAAATAAAGAAATTATATAAAAGATGAAAAGAAACACGTTAAAATAAGATTAAAGGATTCTTTATTTACAAATTCATTAATTAGCTAATTTTCTGAGCTTGAATCATCATCATCATTTAAATTAATAATAAAGGAAAAAATTACGATTGCAGTATCTTTTTCTAATTCCCCATATATATATATATTCAATGGGGTTGAATATACAGTGGTATGGGAGAATCTTAGTACTGTGTGGCTATATACACGTGCTAGTTCATTTATCACATATTCCTTCGATGGTTTATGTCTAAAACATACGCACTATTATTTACTTGCTTCAACCTACTTTAACAAATACTCACACTCAGACTAGGATCATACGCGATGTTGTTATTGGCCAGCCACCTTTTCCCCAACTAGCGTGTGGTGCCTTATTTCCTAGTTCAGAATGATAACTACCATTATCCATAATAATCATAGGAATTAGGTGTTATATTCGGTAACAACTGGAACGTAAACTATTTCGTAAAATTCTCTTTGCACATTTCTCTGTGATAATCATGTCCTCTTGTTTTTGAACAAAATATAAGTGAAGCTCCTGGTATAAAATCATCGCTATTGCCAGCACGTAAAACGATAAATCTATAAACAACCTTTTGCCTTCAGTCTTTAATTTTTTCACATTTGCCGATTACTGTCGTAAACGAAGGAACAACGAAAACGTTTGATACTCTTTTTCATGGCAACCGACAACATTGTCTTTCATCAAATATCTTCCGAAATAGCCAATAACAGCAACGTATTAAAAAACAGTGTGTTGTGTTATCCATTAAAATTTAATTTAATTATTAACTATTATGTTATAATTATGCACTAATATAAAATATTTTTAATTTATTTATGTAGTCCCATTGCATATTTATGACGTTATTTGATTATATGTATGACGTACATTGGAACTTGTGCCCCTAATATACCAAGTTTCATTCAGATCTGAATTTGACACCCGGAAACCTATCCTTGTTATGATAGATTTTTTTGTAAAATTTTTGTAATGTTCGTGAATTTTCTTAAATAAATACCGTAGGAACACCTGAAATAAATGATGAAGTAGATTCAGATGAAACGACCAGCTAATATGTCTAGCGACAGCGAGGAAATGATCGACGCAGATGATGAAGAAGGGGAATAAATTTGTTATTTCGTTTGATATAATTTAATATGTAATTTTTGAATAACTAGATATATATATAAGCTTTAGGATAGAATTTCTTTGTGAAATATTTGCTAATATTCGTAAGTTTTCTTCAATAAATTCTGCAAGAATATCTGAAATGAAAAGATGTGGCTTCTGACTCCACATAAGAAATGCAGGATGATAATAATATAATATAATTTTTAAATGATGAAATGTAATTTTTGAATAATTTGATGCACAATTTTTAAATAACTAGATACATATAACCTTTAGGATAGACGTTTGTTATTGTAAAATGTTTTATAATATTTCTGAGTTTCATTAAATAAATTAAAATACTTACTTTTAAACTTTCCTTAAAACTAGACGCTTGATACTGAGCGTATCTGGCTATCGTAGTATGAGATCGATGCGAAATACAAGCCCAAACCTTCCTACCAGACTGCGGATCCCAATTCTCATCCGAAGGTTGCTGATACTGAGTTCTAACTTCGACGCTGTGGTCGGGATTAGCTTCCACTAGCGTTTTCGTAGAAAATAACCCTAAATCTAACTTCAACGCCGACGCTAACCCCCGCACGACTGCGATGGGGTGCTTCAAGCAGAACTCCTGTAACTGCGGGCTAAAAGCGTGTTTCTTGTTTTCAAGAAACACCGAAGGCGCTGGTGGTAATAACTGCTGATGATTCAGCTTATGCGAAGGCAGGTCTGGTGGGGCTGGAGGTGGCGCGTTATCTGATATCAAGGAATTACTAATTTCACCTTTAACCCCTCACCCCTGGTTTTAAAAATCGTAATTAATATTTTTTGCTCTAATTACGAAATTTTTATTACAATAGCATCTCAGTATCATATACTATAGACTGTATCACAAAGGCTTCGAACTATTTCTCTTATGAAGATATCGTTTATATAGATAAATTTATTTAGTGCTGCCGTAAACATCAAAATAAGTAAAGGTGTGTATTTTTTATTATATATACAGTTTTCCCATGTGTAAATGATAATTGTCAATAAGTTAGCAGGATAGTAAGCAACCAGTCACACACTCCCATTAAACGGGCGAGAATCCAGAGTTCCTAGCAAAACAATTTACCAGTGCTACCGCAGGTCTTAATGCAATTAAAATAACTATTCTGCAAATCTGATGACATTTTATTTTAACGATTAATTAAGGCAAACAAAACAACCGTCTTTCAAATGCGTCCATTACCAAAAAGGTTCATCAATATTCAATATCTCATTTAATGCAATAATGTGATCTCGCAACAGATTCAGATATTTTGCTGCAGTGAGGTTAACGTCAGTAAAAAATGGAATAATAAAGTCTATCGCTTATTATACACAAACATTGACTTTTTGAGGATACTGTGTTCGAGTCAGATTTTGAGTTATACATAGCAAAAAAGATGCAAAGGAAAAATGTATGTGCAATGATAAAAAAAGATCCCTGTATATATATATATATCAAATACAAAGGTGGCGGAAATGGATTGGACTAGCAACAGGAAAATATCTGTTAGCACAGTGAAACGTCGCAAACCTCCACGGCCATATTACTACACGAAAATCGTTGCAATGTCGTGGGAATAAACAATAGGCTAACACGAAGACTAGACAAAGAATGAGGGAACGTACTATGGACTGATGAGTCCAAATATCAAGTTCTGGTCAAAGCCGTAGAACATTCGTCAGGCGCTCAAAGACGAGAAAATGCTCCTGGAGTGCATTAAACTAACAATAAAGGGATCCTTGTGAAAGTTGAAGGAATAATCAGGAAGAAGAATTCGGATCTTAATCCGATAGAGTTTCTATAGGAATTAGAAGAGATTTCCCAATGTCCAAATCCCATCTCTGAACAGTATCACAGAGAGTGGAACAATATTCCTCAAGATACACTAAGGAGATTGGTAGAGAGAATACCACGAATTGTGCGAGCAGTTATGCGAGTTTTGAAGCAAGCGTCAAGTATCCATACTATCATGCGGACTAGTGTATATTATTTATTACAAACAGTTATTTTATTAAGTATTCCTATAGCTGAAGATCGCAACGACTCTAAACTCTTTACTTATTTTAGGTCTACCATTTCAGCAAGCGGAATACTCTGATTTACAAGGAAACAACAGTTCCCATGTTTCCTACTTTTATGGCAGTTAGCGTAATATTTAAAGGTAAACCATTAATTTGAAAGAAGCGGCCTTTTTCCGGAATTTAGCCAGTGTTCAGACAGGGCAAGAACATGAACCACTTGCTAATATGTTTAGTTCGTCATACATATTTTGATGTAATAAATTTACAGATAAATTACATGAGAAAAATGATACTGCATTATTATTCGTTTCTAATAGAATGAAAGGTTGAAATAACGCGTCCTTCGTCATTCGAATTCATATAAAGTAATAGAAAAGGGCTATATTACATAAGACCTAATACTTCGAAGTCTGGGTAACATAGTCTATAGCACGCCATTATCGAGATTCTATTGTAAATATTTTATAGCAATAGAAATTGGTTTTACTTACTTGCACAATTCCAATATCGTTTTCGCGTCCATACTTATGTTGTATTCGGTATCCGGCCGTTTTTCAGAGTGATAAGAATCCATATCCCAGGGAATCTCATTCTTAACGGTAAGTATACTATCGTGGGGTGGTGATTTGATTCTTTCCTTGATATCATCTTTGGCGT
Source organism: Trypoxylus dichotomus (assembly GCA_023509865.1). Classification (NCBI taxonomy): domain Eukaryota; kingdom Metazoa; phylum Arthropoda; class Insecta; order Coleoptera; family Scarabaeidae; genus Trypoxylus; species Trypoxylus dichotomus. The sequence continues at coordinate 10,641,440 of CM042083.1, read as the reverse complement.
CGACTTTCGACGTTTCACTATGAACCATGTTCGATGGTGAAAATTGACCTGATGATAAAGTATTGCCTTCTGGAAATGAGAACCATACCCGTTGAATGGTATACTTTGTGTAATAGTTATTGAGAAATACACTGCAGCTTACAAAAGTGTGTTTTGAATATATTCATAAAACGTTCATCTTTTAGTTTTATATGTGGGTTATTTTTAAAGTAAGGTGCGTTTTGTAATAAAAATGAAACAAGCGAAATTTTTCAAAGAATACGTTTATTTTAATATATATTTCCACTTTTTTTTTATATAATTAAATATTAATTTGTGCTTATTTAAAATCTAAATAAGCTCAAATCACAATGATTGCAAGGACTGTGTGGCTGTATAATTCACAGGTATCGCAGTAAATAAACTCCAGTCCACACGAATTAATAATTATTCGGAACGCAGCGTTTCGAGAGCACGTGGACTCCCATCGTCAACCGTGTTACCGAGTAAATTGAAAAATGTAACGCACACGCAATATTTCCTAGTCAGACTCTAAAAGCTCTTAACAATACATAACGTTTTACAAGCTATAATGTGTGGTCCCAGATATATTACTTATTTTAAAATGGTATGTTACATGTACTACTTACAAAGCTTTTCCTATTTAAATTAATTATAAGTAGTAACACATGCACCAACATATTTATTACACCTTCTGTCTAAATCTTTCATTAAATTTTGTAGTCCGAGGGTACCTGACGCACTTCGAGTCCGGGTCTGATTAGGTGGACCATTGCAGTACTCTACTGTATAGCGATAAATTAAATTTTTATTTTAATCCTTCATGCGACACTAATGTTAACGTAAATCTGTATATATCAATTTTACAAGTGAAATGAATAATAATTCCACAGAAATCGTCGGACTGTATGCACTTAATCGATATAAAATCGAATTCAAAATAAAAAAGTAACGTTATTTCAAATGTTATACTTACATATCCTTGTAATAATTGGAATCTTCATCCGAGGTATCGGCTTTATCGCTGTTATATACACGCTTATGCTTGGAGACCTTCTCCCTATCTTTTTCCTTCCGTTCTTTCTCGGACTTCCGCAACAGTTTGCGCCTGTAATGCTCAACCTGTTGTGGAACAGACCATCCAGTCTTTAATGATCTAGAACCAGACTCGAGTTCATCTTGGTATTCCATCGCTTTAACCTCAATTTCCCGTAATTTTGTGCGTCTTTCCTCGGTCATTTGCCTACTCAATAAAATTGCATCTAAAGTAAACCGTTTCATTTATACACACGATATTACACAATTCAAAAGTACCCATTTATTTTTTATCTGGATTTCTACATGTGTCTTGTTTTTATCCAGTCATTTTTTTTTATTTCAGCGTTAAATATCCACATGGGAACACTTTGTTTCTGATTAATAAATGATAAAATAAAGGAATGAAGAATGAAAAATAAAAGTGAATAGGAGAAGGTTAAATGAAAGCACAAAAAAGATTACTTTTCACAAATTCCATATATTTCAGTCATATCTCTTTTTCCTACGTGTCATTACCTTAGTTCTGTACCATCGTTTGAGTCTTGGGTATCATTCTGCGTGCTGTCCAAGCTTGCATCAGCGCTTTCCAGTAGATCCCATTTACTCGTCGTCATGGCTTGAGCTTCCACTTTTTCTGGATCCACCGTTTCCCACTTTGAACGGATAAATCCCGATAGTGGCGTCGTGTTACCGTCCTTATCTCTGTCGATATCCCTGTCATCTAGAATGTCGTCAATCGCCTTTCCTATAATACACAATGATTATAGCGCACATGCGCAACCACCTAAAGTAGTTGATGATATGGGGCCATATATCCTCGTTGATGAAGTCACGGAAGTAATAAAGCCCATGAAAGAAGGAAAATCGCCAGGACCCAATAATATAAATACTGAGTTCCTAAAACTTTTGGATGATGACAGCGTAAGATGGATAAGATCCGGAAAGATTCCGCAGAACCTCAAAGTCATACATAGGAGAACTTATAGAACATGTGAAGAACAAATAGCATCTACCCAATTCGGTTTCAGAAATACAGTGGGTACAAGAGAGGCCATATACAGCATACAAGTATTATTTCAGCGGTGCAGGTGTATGCATGTTTTGTTGACTATCAGAAGGCATTTGATAGAGTATAACACAAGAAAATGGTAGCAATTCTGAAAACTTTGGGCCTAGATGGGAGACATCAGGATAATAGTTGACCTATACTGGAATCTATTTTCGTCAGGGTCGGGAACGACACAACAGAAGAAACAAATATACTATGAGGTGTAAGGGTTGCATTCTCTCTCCATTACTATTTAATATATAGTGAAAGTGCATGTTCAGGGAAGCTTTAAAATACATAGAATCTGGAATTCTCCTGAATGGATTTTCGCCGACAGTTTGGAAGGATTGGTGTATGGAAATCTGTAAGGTCTGGACATAAACACCAAAAATATGGTCATTTCATAGTAAGTCAGAAACGAATAGCTATAATAACATCCGAAACGGATAGGAACTATTAGAGGAAGATAGTGCGGATGCATCGAAACAAATAAACCTACCATCGATATCTTCTGGTGGAGAAGGGCTTCGTAGCTTTTGCTTCAACGCAGCCTTCAGCAAAGTTGCTCCGTCCAAAGGAACGTCCACTTCGTCATCCATTTGATCCAGGAGTGGGTCACCGTCTATATTATCCGCTTCGACGTCCTCTTCTTTCACCTGTAGTAACATTCAGAATTGGTTTAAATATATTATCGAACTCATTCCGTGACGTTGCTACCTCATTTTCAAGGCCTAATAACGTATTGTGTAATCTATCCATGAAGACTTTTGGGTAAATAGAATCTTCCCAAGCTTTCAGTGTACGCAATACTCTTGCTTTGAATCCTTCAGCTTTCAGACGACCTTCTAACTTGTCTAGAGCTAATTTTAATTGTTTCATAATCTCTAGAAGTCTACTTTCGAACCTGTAAAGTATATAATCAGCCACTGAAAGCATATACTATAATAAATTTCACTTACGCTTTCCTGTATGAAGATGCTTTATTAATTTTCACAGCGCAATTATGTAGGATATCAGACACTAAGTACAGACGTGCTATTTTCTTGATGATAACCGTTGAATCGTTTGATAACGATTCGGTTATACAATCGGCTACTTCTTCAGCTGCTTCACTATGTTCTATACAGAATACCATTACTTCACCGATTCTTTTCGTTTCCGGTGTAAGATTACGTATCAAATCTTCCAATCTGTCCCTTTGCCTAGAAGAGTATCTTACGAATTTTTTATCTGTAAACATTTAGTACCATTCTTACGTATTAGAAAGTGTTCCTTTAGTTGACATCCTCTCGTCATCATCAATTATGAGTTCATCAGGCATTCCAGCTGTATAACAATTCATCAAAGGCGGCTTCCATATTGAACCATCTTTGAACATTCTAAATTCCTTTTGTGACCATTCTTTTTGGGAGTCACCATGCATTATTGAGTATATTTTCCACATTAATAGATATGTGCTGGGCTTTGGTTTTCAAATAGAAACCTACAATAAGAATTGATCCCGATAAACCTGTTGCTTAAATTTTATATTTTAAAAGAAATACCTAAACAATGGGTTATTAATTTCCCTATTCATTATCATAGCTTCAAACATAGGGCCTTCTCGTACAACGAATTCAACCATACGATGGATTAACATCAGTAAATTTCTAAATACAATAAGATCGACAGTTAAAGTAATCCTTGAGAATCGTTGTAAGAGAAATTTACCTGTCTGTTGGGATAACAACCTTAACTATGGATCTCTTTAAAACCTCGTTAAATTCTTCTGTTGACTTCGGTAATATACCTTTATCTTTCCCTTGTGGCTGCGCATTAAATGGTAAACCAGATGGAGGTGGTGGCATCGATAATTCCAGTAAAGACGGAGGGATATATATCGGATGTGGTGGAATAACAACAGATTTGCCCCTAATTTCATCTCATACCCAATAATATCTTTACCTAAAATTAAATTTCAATAAGAATTAATAAGTTATTTACATCATGATACGGGCAACTTAACCATTTAAATTCCGTAAAGCACGTTCTCCATCTTTTCGACTCATATAAGCCACAAAGCCACAGTTCCTTCCTCGTGATTTTTCTTCATCGGATCGTGGCCACATGATCTTAATACTAGCTAATGGTCCATATCTTCCAAATATCTCCATAAGCTGTTGTTCAGTTATCTATAAATAAATAAATAGTTGCAAGACGAAGCATTTTTTTCGGTTGTACTTACTTTTGGATTTAAATTTCCTAAGTACAGATTAGTTGTTGTCGGATCTCCATTATCGAAAGATCCTATATCACCGCTTTTCAAAAATAAATCCAATTCTGATTCAATTGGTGTCCGTAAGGCTCCCTTGTATTTATGTCTTTCTTCTCGTTCTTCTTGTATCCTAAAAGCAAATTAATTTCAAAATCAATAACAAACTAATTACACTGCAAACTCACTGTCGAAGTTCTTCTTTGAATGTTTCTAAATTGCTCTTGGTCAAAGGCTTCTTCTTTCCAAGCCTTTCAGGTTTCCTATCACCAGCGAGTAGTTTTGCATATGCTTGCGCCTGTTCAGCACTAGAAGGTAACTCTTGCGAAGACGACGCAAGACGTGACTGTGGTTTGTACAACTTTCCTTTATCTTTAGTGTCTTCCTCTATAAATGAAAGTCAATTAAAATAACACGGCGGTAAAATATTTCTCAAATTACTTCTTGCTCCAGCATCATAGGTTCCTGCTTTAACCCAAACTTTGCTAGATCCATTTAGTGGTGTATCTTGAAATGTTTCTACGAACTCTTGAAATACCTAATAGTAATATATTTTGACATATTAGAACACTTGCAGGTTATAAATTTAAAGCCATTCTACTTACATGAGCTGCTGCCTTCTCTTCTTCCTTTTTACGTTGTTCCTCCAATTCACGTTTGGATAACGTCCTTTTACCCATTGTACCGATCGTAAAAGCTTTTAATTTTTGTGATGGTATTTTCTATTTTATCAAAATCCTTTAATCGAAATTACTTAAGCGGTAAAAAGTGGATCACGTACCTTCCCCTTATCGGACATTCTCACCAACAATCTTCATGGCAAACGAAAAAACCATTGAGGTGATCAAGAATACAATATAAATAACATATTATATATGTATTTGTATAAAATATCGGTATGTATATATAGAAACATAGATGTGCTTCACTATGAAAATTGCATTACTCTGAAGTATATCAATCTGAAGTTAGTTGTTGAATATTTTTAAACGTTAAAACGATTCTAGTTATTTAAAACAACCAAACTTATAGGCTGCCTTAAGATTAATGTGATATTTTTATTACAACATTTCGTATAGAAAATTAATGCGTGATGTAACTTGTATATCTAACTGTGAATAACAGGAGCGCAATCTCCTTCGTAACAGTGACATTGTAACATGAGTACAATAGTAATTATGTCCGAGATAAAATCAATCAAACGTATTTTTATTCCTAATTAAGCTAGAATTACAAACTAATTAATTTTGAGACTAAATCAATATCTTTTTGCTATTACATAAGTTGATAGTAATTTGTCTATACAAGACCATCCAAAATATTTGTAACAACTAATTGTTTTTCTTTTCCTGTTTAAATTAATAACAATAAAACTGCGTAATATTTACTTTATTTCTTAGTATTTCACAACATTAAAGAATAAATAACAAATCATTTAAAACAGTAAATAAGTATGTGTATACTAACCATGCACAATACGAATATATCACAAAATTACCGTCAGGTGTATTAAAGTACTTTTGAAATTATTGCCTAAATTAACTTCACAACAATAGTAATACTTAGTAAAACCGTAATGGTAACTAATTTAAGTAATATTTTGCTACTCATTTTTAACTTGAATTACTATCGGTCTATACTCATGATACTGCGAAACATTAGTTGATATTAACGGGGGATGTATGTGGGATGTTACCGAAATCTCTTCCCAGCAATATCGATTTCGTATTTCACACCTTTCGATGTGATAAAATCCGACGTTATATTCTTTATTTTAGACGATTGAGGTCTACGAATAAAACCCAAACAAATTAATTTATTCCTTGAAAATCCGTACCTAGAAAAGAAAGGGTTGTGACAAGGTCTCGTTCATGAAAATTTTTCGATTCTAATCTACCCTGCTGACGTCACACTTCCTACGTATTCATTGTTCCTATAAATTGGTTCACCACCCCATGGCCATATATCTGTGTCTGGATTGATATCGTTGATTTGGAAAAAGACCAACTGTTTTGTAATTCCGTTTTGCTTCTGCCTTTGAAGTGCAGCTTTTCCGATGAAATTTTCTTTCTAAATAACGTTCAAATGAATATATTACACAGAATTTTACATAAATACATGTCAGAAATCCAAATGGATGACACTATCTAAATAAAACCGTTAAAAAAATTACATAATACATACACATTTTACTTATTTATCGTAATTACTAGTTATTTTATTAGTATTTTAATGTTTATTTCTTTCAATGGTACACGTTAAGGTTGCCTGACATATTTAAATTATTTTATAAATAGTATGCAAGAGATTTAGAGAAAAATTTATCGCAATTTTCTCGATATGCGACAATCTTAGTCATTATTACCGTATTTCTGCCGATTTATCATATTCTCATAAAATATGGAACGAGGCTTGTTTGGATCGCATAACACTGTTGGTCTTTAAAATGAATACTTAGGCTTCCACGGCCAGAGTTAGTAATAAACGAACTATTTCCGGAATTGGACCGTGTCATGATGAGATATATATAAAAGAAATAAGAATAAGAGGAGAAAGAAAAATAAGAAGAAAAAGAGATATAAAGAAAGAATGGAGGGGGGGACGGTGAAATAGAAAGAAAGGTGAAAAGAGTAAGAGAAGGAAAGAGAGACAGAAAAAAAGGAGAGGGGGAGAGAATGAGAAAAAAGAAAAAGAAACAAAAGAGAGATCCCGCCTTTCTCTTTTGATTCTCTTTCTTTTTCCCCCTCCCCCTTCTGGCTTTCTTTCCTGTCACCTTTCTTTCTATTCCACCCCCCCTTTCATTCTTCTTTCTTTATATCTCTTTTTCTTCTTATTTTTCTTTCTCCGCTTATTCTTATTTCTTTTATATATATCTCATCATGACACGGTCCAATTCCGGAAATAGTTCGTTTATTACTGTTGGTCTTTTTTTGACATTTATTAATTAATATTTTACATATAGTTATTTAGTTGGTGTTTCATCCATTCAGATTCAGAAGAACAATGTATATGTGTAAGAGATTCTATAATCTACAACCTTATCTAAAGAGACTATATAACCATTTCCAGCTTCGAAAGGTGTCGTAAAACTTGTTAGTTCTTCTCCCCAAAATGGTATAAACCTCTCAATTCTCATAAAACGCTGGGTTAAGGTTCCTACGTCACGTACCTCATAATCTCTACCCACCTGCATTTAAAAAGACAGTACTTAATGCTGTGCATGCGCATTTATCAACCTTTTAAAATACATACCGTCATTAATCTGTAATACACATGCAAGGCGTACTCAGACGGTATATAAAGGCAATACCCTGGTTCCCCGGTGTGTGTAAACGACATTACCATAACATCAGAAGCATATCCGACATTTACCTTTTTGTACGAAAAAGGTGCTAATGCCATATTGGTATTGGAAAGTTCATTAAGCAATTCAGCCGCTTTAGGACCGACAACGTTTATCACAGTATACATTGACGTCACATCGTTTAAATCTACCATAGATTTAGATTCT